>OMNN01001008.1:16668-32082 GCA_900302755.1 Chromis chromis | reverse complement strand
ATGATTCTCTTCTAAAGCAAGGTTGGAGTAAATACAAGGGCAGACAGCCTCAGAGCTCTTGTCGTAGGTCACTATGAAATTGGATATGAAGGGTCATGGATGGAAATTGCACAAACCTCTTAACCATGTCATGAAGTTCTTAGATTAGATTTGAATAATTTCTCCCTCGTCAGTAGTCTAAAAATAGTCTGTAATGATTTTTCGAGATGGGACCTATGTAACTGACCAGTGAACAAAAGTCTTATGCTGCTTTGGAAATGCTTAGAAATTACCAAATATATTAAGAATAATATATTACTTTGTTTTTACCTTTTAATATAATTTGGTTTGAAAAGCAGGTACGATCTCATTTGTGAAATAGCTACAAGAAAAATTGTAATACAGGAACACCTGTGATCGCTTTGCAAAACTGCCCTTATTACCTTTTTAAAGACGGAAGTTGTTGCAGTAAATACAGTAAAACGGCAGTTGCTAATAGCGCAATGTAGTGTTCCATGGGTCGCTTCCTAAAGTGTTTTAGAGCCTGTAAACCCTCCAGACAAGCCAGTCATTTGTGGAAAATAATAGGCTAACGGAGCATTCCTGGAAATATTGCTTCATCAAGCATTTTTGCCTTCTCACCCTGGCTACACACAAGGTCTCACATGCTGTATAAACCAGCTTAATAATGCAGCAATAAAACAGCTTAACCATCTGCATCTGCATCCTTTCCAGTAAATGTCAGCAGGGAGTCACCACAGGAGGTGCTGCAACAGAACAAGAGTCAGGTTGATGTCTAGATTGAGGCTAGTAAGCGTTCAGAGAGAGCGTACCTCACTGAGGTTGTTAAAATCCTAGAATTTGTTATTTGAATTTAAAAGGTTTTTAATCTGGATCTGGAGTAGTGTTGAACAGTAGTATTGTTGTGCACCTGTCATCGAAATTTGGATACATCTGCATATTTTATGGCAGTTCAGTTGTTTTTGTAATATCAAAAACAAACAAATATCATTTTATGTGTTTTATCTAGAGTAATTGTTCAAAGACAGTATTGGTATATTTAAGAATGGGAAGGGATATGTTTTGGCATCACAGGATTTGTTGTGAAATCCAGGAACTAAAGAAATTTGTTTCAAAATGAAGAAGTGTTTCACAAACTGACACATGGCGGTACTATCTGCAACACATTTAAATTGCTTCTCCGTTCCTCCTCTTTTATGCTAAAATTCGTTAAGGTTCTGGGATATTCTCCTAACATGCAGACTCACAGGACTAAAAGTATAATTCTGAGCTGAGATAACTTTTTGTGTCCCATGTGGTTGTCTTGATTTGTCTTTATCATACTTGTTTTGCCCACCATAAAGGGTGAATGTCCCTAGCATCGCCCTTATTTGATATATAAAATAATGTTTCAGTTGATGGAGGGATTAATTCAGTATGACATTAATGCCCGATCTTCTTCACTGAACAGGTGAAATTATCTACCGTATATGGGAACAGACGTGTAGTGTGTTTGTGTTTACACATACATTTTACACATGCAGAATGAGCACTGTGTTCGTGTATGTGTGTGTGAAGGCCTTATGTTACATGAGGACAGCCCTGTCAGATTGTGGTTGGGCTGTGGTGCTGAGTCTGTGTCGCGTTGTGTTCCTGTCTCACCACATTAGAGCCAAACCTCTGTGATGATGCGGCAAACATGGTGACATCGAGAAAATGGAAAGTAACATGGTACAACACATTTTAATTTTACGTCACTTTCCAGCACTGTTCAAGTTTGAGGACAATGGTTTTCTCTGACGATAGGCCAAGGGCCGCTGACCTTTAGTAGCTTTATTAATTATTTGTTTTGGTTGTTGTTTTTTTTAGATTGTGGTCTGATAACTGTGGGAACTTTTAAAACACAACCACAAACTCAGATTCTCACACACACAGCACTTCTGTGTTTGCTAAATAGGGCTCCACTTCCAGTCAGATATATTCCTATTGCCAGTTAGAGGGCAGAAGACAAACATCTATGTATTACTTAGTAGTCAACTGACTGGTCAATCAACAGAAGAGTATTTGAGTATTGCTCTTTATCTTTGTTTTAATATTGTACATTTTGCATAGTTAGCTTTTGAGCTGCTTGCTGAACAAAATGAGCAATTAGAAAATGTCTTCTTAGGTTGTTTTTTTTCTCTTTAAATTGTTGACAGATTAACTGGTAACGAACATGGCTGATAGCTGCAGCCCTAAATTCTGTACCCTTATTGTGTACTTCTTGTTCAACTGTTTCATGTAAATGATGTGAAACCTTTTGAGTTTCATTCTGTTGCAGCCTTCTATCTTCTTCAGTTGTGATATTTGTGTTTTTTGTGAGCAATCTTTCTCTTTCTGTAAATTGGTTCATAGCTTGGGTGTTAGGAGCAGCACAGGCCTCCAGGAGCCACTGTCCATTGTTGGACCACTGTTGGCACTGTTGTACATACAGACTATTTTTACAGGATAGGACCCAGGTGTTCAGTGAATACAGTTTTGTACTGTGAGACAGCCTAATGAAACATGACAAACACGTGGGAAGCCACCAGAAGCATGAATGTGACCCAGTTTGTTACTCACATTCATAGTGGAGAAAGGCAAGGCTATGAGGAGAAAAACCAGCAGAAACAGATGGAATATATTCATGCTTTGCTTTTAATCACTTCATAGAAAAATTATTTCAGATTTATTTTTGAACACAATATACAATATAATACCATACATTGTGTGAAACATTTAATAACCCACCTGCAACAACTGGCGGACTTGAACATATTATTGACAATAAAAAAAAACCATCTCTCATGCAGATAGTGCTAAATCTGGCTAACCATTTGGACACAACTAGGACCAAAAAAAAAAAAAGCTTGAACATAGATAAACAATGTTAATACTGACAAATTTGAATTTCAAAACTGCTAACAAGTTTGGTCAGAAACAGTTCACACATTAGCACAATCAGTTATATAAGATCATGTTTTGTTGTTAATTCAGAACAATTCACGTCAGTGCTGGGCGTATTGTAGCATGCTACCAATACCGTCACCATGTTATCTACTTTTACATGAAGTGCGTTAAGTGTAAAAGGAGACAATCCCTTTGTGTTTGTCAGTCGAACCTGTATCTGGCCTCGTATATCAGCAATCTGCATTCAAATGCTGGATGGAGAAGCTTAGGTTGTGACAAGCTGCTGAGAGAAAATAAGCTATTTGTGTACTTTGAAACCAAGCATTGACAATGCTTCGGTGTTCCTTAGCTAGCTTGTATGTATCCTATATCCAAGCCTATGCAGTTTAACATGTCCTCTATGTCGCCTCTGGGTTACCAAACTGCTGATGTCAGATGAAAACCTTGCACCTTATAAACTTAGTTGGTCCTAAATTGTTTCTGTATCAGAAAAAAAAATCATCAAACAATAAAAAAAAGAGATTGTAGAATTCAGGCTATTATTTAAGAAATATAATTAAGCTGAAATTGAACAAAGTAAAACAAATTGACAACATTTTGCTTTCATGCTAATGCATAATAGTAACATTTAAAGTTTGTCATTCTATCTATGACATAATATTAAAAGATGATTTGAACTCTCATCTAAAAATAAAAAAAACAAGTTGTTTTGGAGTTGCAAGGTTTTCATATGACAACAACAATATGTCTCTTTAGCTGCTGCTCTGCTGGGCACTCAAACATTGTGCGAATATATACTTAGATATATTTATATATATTTATATATATAAAAACAATATATAATACATATATAAAAAGACTCTAATCCAGAGTCTTCTACACATTAGACACCACCACTTCCAGGTAATGCAAGTGCATATAAATTAAAATAGATTTTACACTGAACCAGTATTTCTGAGGGGTGCAACGGTACACAAAGTTCAGTATGAACCTCGGTTTTGGAGTCACAGTTCGGTACGTTTTCGGTACAGCAGAGAAAAGAATAGAATGCTTTTTTGGCTAACTGGCCAAATGCTGCATACTGTCACCTGTTTACTGTTGAGTATAAAACAGATTTTTTTCAAGTTCATCAGGACAATAGCAATTTGTATTGAACTTAAATTAACCATTGTAATTTCAGATTTAAAAAATCCCTTTTCTCTTTTTGTATGCTTAGGGCACAGCCATCTTGTATGAAAAGACTTTATTGTAATTGCCAGGGTGAGCAGAGAAGTCATAGACTGAAATTCAGACTTAATGGGTAGTGTGAGGAAACATACATGTTTAATACAATTGGCACAGTGTCTGCTCAGCTTATAAAGCTAACCTTCCTAGCATGCTGTAGATGATAGACAACTGTGCACTGCCAAAATGTTCCTGGTAAAGCTCACACTGGAGAAGTTTTGTTCCAGGAGTGCATGTATGTTGACATACTTTAAATAGATTTCTGACAGGACTAAGGAAATTCATACTGAACTGAATGTCACGTACCGAACTGTTCGGAACGAATACATGTACCGTTACACCCCTTGTATTTCTTATTTACAAGCTTAAAGTATAGAATAAATACACACTGTTATAAACAGCAAAAAGGACCAACTTGAGCTCCTAGCGACAAACAGTAGAGACAAAGGTGTGGAGTGATGGGGGGGTAAGGCCTGATGACAGAGTCAGCTCATCTAGACGCATACATACATAAAGAAACACACACGCATACAGAACATACATACACACTGCACACAAACGATTGCCACTTAAGCATGCTTTAGTGAAATTAGATGAAGTACCTTTGAGTATCAGTAAACCTACATGAAAATGCAGAGTTGTGATTACAGATGCAACTAGGACATCCAGAAAATGAAAGCCACAGGAGCAGAAATGTGAGGCCTGCAAACCATTTTCAAACCATCGTCTCCAACGCAGTAATGAAGAAACAAAAAGAGGCATTTTTTGGTTTGTGTTAAAACCGGAGCACCTAATTATTATTCTCTTTTTTTTTTTCCAAAAGCGTAAAGTCTTGCCATGCTGATTCCAGCAGTTCTGTCCGTGCCAAATCCTAATTACCCAACTGTCCTGGAAACCTGATACAGCGGAGGGGGGAGGGAAAAAAATTCAATTGACGTCAATGAGCAGAAGCAGCACTTGAGGGATTTTTATCGTGAGGAAGAAATAGCTGGCCTGATTGTTTTGGGGTCGTGTCCGTGGAGCCCAGATGGGTTTGTAAACCAAGTGAATACTGGCACTGATGAGGGGCAGAGAGCGGCTTTCAGACAGGCAGCTGTAAGAACACCTTTAATCATCTGGTCTGGGCCTGATTGCAGAAGGGCAGGGGGGCGTTACATCAGACAGGTCTGGGGTCAGAACCAGTTCCAACTTACAGGATTATTAAGATTCTAGCATACTTGTAGGCTATAAATAGATTCATGGCTGCTGTGCATTTCATCTTTAGCAGACTTGATTCCTGATTGATCTCAGAAGCTTGTTTCAGATCTGCTTGTATTTCTGCTTATTTTATCTGGTGGTAGGTTACGAGGGTTTGAACTGGGCTAACCTTCATTCCACACCAACAGGTTTTGGTGTGAAACAGTAGGAAAGCCCAGTGGTCTGCAGGCCATTACTAAGAAAGCGTGAAGATGTATTGACAGTATGAAAATAGAGGTGATGCATTTTAGCATGAATGTGACATTCATTGACTGATACAAAAAGCAACAAACTAAACATGCAACGTGAACCATGAGTGAACATAAGCGAATTCCACGTGTAAAGAAGAACTTGTGCTCAGATTGAAAAACAAATTTGACAAATATGGTTGTTAATGTTTTCCTATTTAGATGAATTTGTCCAAGAGTTGTTTGTCGACGTTTGTTTGGATTTCTCTATTGCCCAATACATGGAAGACTGTAATCTTTTTAACATACAAAAAAGATTCTGCTCTTTTATATAAGAAAAAAAAAACATTTCACAGACATACTAGAGTGTTCAATAAATAAAAAACTATTATAAAGACAATAGTAAAAAAGGCACACAAAAGTCCTTTGACAAATGGTACAGGAAAAAAGTAAACACTTTCTCTTGCTATACAAACGTGTCTCCATCAGTAGATCTTACTCTATGCTACTTCTAGATCATATATCTGTAAAAAAGTCTTAAGGTACAAAACTTCTCTCAGTAGTGTCGATGTCCATTTAATGCCAGTCCAGAAAAGAAAAGTAACCATTTTCCAAACTGGCTGAAATCCTTCAAGTTCCACCCTCAGTCTCGCCTGTCCATCAAGACTAAAATGTTCGCAGTAATTATTTCCTGAGAACTCTGAAGCCACTCCACTGAAACTGTCCGTCCGTGTCTGGCTTCAAACACCCAAGTGCAAGATGCCCCTGTGCGGGCTAAAACTAAGCCCTTGCTTCTGTGGGCTTATTTAAAAGCACAGCTGCAAGAGGATACTCCCTCTTTTTTCCAAAAAAACTTTCAAATCACCACGTGAGCCTGATGATGGAAGCCCTATGTGTCTGTAGGTGATGCCTCGTGCGTCACAATCTCTATTGCCGTTGTTGACTCGATCATGCCGCCCTCGTCTTGCTCCAAATAGTCCAGGGGAGGAGAACGAGAATCTCCGAGACTATCCTCCTCCTCTAACTCTTCCTCTTCTTCTTCCTCCTCCTCCTCCCCCTCACCGTCTTTCTCTATTCCATCCAAGTCCTCTTCCTCCAAGGTCAGCTCAAACTGAAATTTCTCCCCACCTCCCTGTCCTCCAGTACCTCCACTGTGTCCATGTGTGCCCTGGTCGTAGAAGGGCGGGGAGGGACTCTGGGGAATCATGCTCTGGTACCAGTTCCTGTTGTCCTCTAGCGTGTCCAGAATGTCCTGGGCATCGGGGTGGACCAGATCGGCCCAAGTCTCCCACAGAGGGTGCACGATGTAGTCGATGAAACCCACCTGAAAGAGACGAGAGTCAGGGTGAGTTCTTTTCAAGTTTTAAAGCTCATATGTGACTTTCTACATGTCTTCTCCATCACAACTAGTACAGTTTCTTTTGTTGCTTACCTGACTCTTTTCCACTGAGGCTGTGTGTTTATCACACATTGGGCTGATCTCCATCCCCCTCTCCCTTTCTCTGTCTCCCTGGTGGAAAAACTCCTCCATTATCCGGTCAGTCCACTGACGATACAACTCCAGGGACTTGGTAGGGTTACTCAGGTCAGCACAATGCACCATGTTACGGAGCACCTATAAATAATGAAGAATTCCAGTTAGTAAGAACGTCTATTTTCTGTATTGGGCAAATCTTTTTTTCATTTTTGTGAAAGAAATATATCTGTGATATTCTTCTACAACAAGCATTTGGATAATTTTATAATGTGCTTTTGTATAAAAAGTCAGTCTACAACAGTCTAATAAATAAGCAATTGTAAGAAGGCCAGGGGGAAGTGTAGAGGGAGCATTTAAAGATAAAAAGATGGATGGAGTGAGAACAGGAGTGATGGTGGGAGCACAGGTCAGCTATGTAGGAGGCCAGCTAATGATCACTGGCCGAGTAACCTTTGCCTGCTATTGATTAAAGCTATTAAAAGAGAGGTGGAGGGCTTACAGTTTGTCCAATCACAAACTCAGTCCAGAGAATGTACACAGAAGAATTTGTAATTATCTCTGTCTTAAAGTAACGCATACCTGTATCCTGTCGGTGTAATTGTCTAGCAGCAGCACTCCAGAGCTTGTAACCTTCTTGGTCTCCACCATAGTCTTCAGATCAGCAAGGAGACTCATGTGTTTGGACATGTCAGTGGCCAAAACCTGGATAAGAGAGAAATAAAAACTCATGATCAGCAGCAGGTCAATTTGGTTTTGTTTGATTTACATGAAGAGGGTTGTAGAGAAGTTTAGAATGTGTATCCTGGCATCTCACCATGTCGATGACCATCTTGCGCAGAGACTGTCGCTGCTTCTTGGTGAGGTTCTGGAAGATATCGCAGTTATCTTCCTGTAGCAGCTTGAATCCGACAGCCAAATGATGGTTCTCCAGCACAGACTCGTCGTTGTACATCAAGGCCAGCTCAGAGTCTGCAAAGTGATTTTATTAAGTTAGCTGTTGCATTGATTCTGTTATTATGTGTTTGAATACATTCTGTTATTAGGTAAAGCAACATATAAATAGCCTTTTTGTCATGTAAACCAATATTTCTGACTTACTCGTATTGATTAGGAATTGGTTTGATACTCCAGGATGGTCAACATCATGGATGGCCGCAGCAAAGATGGCTGCTAGGATCTCAAGATCTGTGAAGACCGCCTGTGAGAGACAGGAAAGAAAGAGTGTTTAACAATTTTACAAGATAAAAAATAGCCGCAGAAAAAACTGTTAGATTATTAACAGTAACTATTGATTGGCAGGGTGTTATGGGAGGGAGAGATAACAGACCTAGGGTTATAAACGAAGACTTTGTAATCAAAATATCAACAATTTAGTCCTTAATGTGACAGAAATCCAGTTGTTTCTGTCATGTTCTGCCTTTAAGAAAAACAGTAGGCATTCCAGGTCACACAAGGATAGAGGATTATTATTTTAAAGTAAACCGAATAAGCTGCCTTTCTGCGAAGATCCCCAGTAAGAGAGTATAATACTGTGCCTGGTATAGATGAAAGATGGAGTACCGAGAACAATAGATCACGATCTAAAAGCCGGGGCGTTCTGACCTGACTGTATCTCACCAGCTACTCCACAACTTGAGGAGAGCAGTATGAAAATGCATGCAGGAAAAAGTGGGGGAAAAAAGGCATGAGTGCTGAATAAAAGAGGGGAAGTTTTCTGAGTAAACTGGTACAAGCAGAGCAAGGGGAAAAAAAGATGATTCAATGGAAGGACGTTGAGCTCTTCAAAGCTGGTGTAGCAATCCAGGAAAGTGGCGCACGGGGTGATGTAAGAGCTCACTCCCCTAATTTAGTTTTCCCTTATTTGTGTGGATGCATTCAAGTTTAGAGCTGGAGACACTTTTCAACCTCCAGAGTTCAGAGATACACAGCCAACAGATTAATTGAGTGAAATGCGACCAAAATATGTCACTTTGCATAAAGACTTACATCCAAGGCTGGAGTAGAGAGGAGGATGTGTGTGGACTGGGCCACATCAGCAGCATGCAGACTGTTGTGGTAGGCCACATCTGAATGGTAGTGATCTTCCAGTGTCATCATGTAGGCCACAAACGTATCCACTGGGATCTTAAATGTCTTTAACAGGTCTCGCTCCTGGGAAAACATTGAAATGTAGGTTTACAATAAATGTAAAACAAGAGAAACAAATATGTAAGTGGAGACAGAATGTAGATTAAATCACTCCATACCTGGAAGATGGCGTACATGATGCAGGTAAGGGGTCGGTTGTTGGAGTATTCCGACACTGTGAAGATGTTCAGGCCCCACTTGTTAAGGTCTTCCAGCTCCTTGGACAGCAGCTCTTCCTTATCGGTCTTGACGCCGAAGCGTGAGATGCTGCTGCTGGAGAGCGAGGGCCCATGGGAGACCTTCTTGACCCCACTGATCTGTGTCATCAGCTGCTGCTTCTGCTGCTTCTTCTTCTCTCGTGTCTTGGATGTCGGCGACGGGATCTCCACCTCATTCTGTTTGTCTGAGGAGGGGGAAAAAAGAGCTCTTTGTAGAGGAGTGTGGGTACAGTAAGGAAAAGGCTCATACAACAGCCCACATTGTAATATGCCTCACAATAAAATCCAGGTGGGATGTGTTGGCTGGTCTGACAGCCCAGGTGCACTCTAGAAACACCTGCAGCAGGTTCCTCCCTGAGGAATTTATCAATTCACTCATTCATTCATCATGTGTCCCTCCATTCATTTGCTCATTCACGCTCCCTGTCATCCACCTGCAGTCTCTCTCTGAGCTCCCACTGTTCATTCATCTCCCTCCCTCCCCGTCGCACAGCAGGTGGCTCACATCTCATCTCCTGTTCTTTTCACTCTCATAGGTCAGTCCATTGACAGACTGAAAGCTGAGGCTTTAACACTGTTAAGGCAGCTCCATAACGTTAGTGATTCAATAAGCTGTCGCATCTTTTGCAGCTTTATCAAGTCACTCAGTAGTGAGATTTTTATCTTTGTCTAGTTAGTCTATTCAACTACATTTGGTGCATTTGGTATGACTGCAAATAAAGCGAAAAAGAAGCCCCAAAATAAATACAGGTAGCATTTAAATCTTTCATGTAATGTTCCTTTAAAAAATTATTATAAATACCAGTCTTCAAACTAAAAGTAAACACCATGGATGCCAAGTTTCATGTAATATCCACGCGAGGCTGTGTTTACTGCAATCACAGAAGAAATGAATGAAATCCTGCAGGGACTGGCTATCGGCATGTATGTGAGCTGTGCACTCATCTATCAAGCTTCGACTCAGCTCGTCGCTGGCCTATCAGCCTTCCCCTGTGGAGGGTTATTCAATTACCAGCTGTAATTCAAATAATCACTTTCACTCTCATGCTCTCCCTCTCTCTCTCTCTAGCACTGCTTTCCCTGCCTTTCTCTCCGTCTCTCACTCTCTCTTCAGTTCTCCATTGGTAATTGAGAATAGGCAATTAAGCACTCTCAGACATGTGCTGCGTGGGAAACAAGGGGAAGAGCAATATATTGCCCACTAATTTATTACAAGTCATCATTATCAGCACTGCTGTGTGGTGTTTGTGTGTGTGATGGAAAGCGAGGGATCAGATTGTGAAACAGAAGTTTCATCCGTTTTTCTATTATCATTTCTGCATAAGTGTCAGTACACAGTAAATGCTGCACAGACTGCTCTATCGTTGACATGATAAACGTCTCTGGAGATTTTTAGCACAGTTATCATGACGTGGGTTTACTTATTCCATCAGATTAAGTCTCTCTGTTTGACTTACAATGTGTCAGCCAGTCACATGGATAGTCCCTTGTAGAATCTGTTTTATTTCTCTGTCTTCTGTGCATTTCGCTATCATCTCAAGTTAAGCAGTAAAAAAAAACAACAAGCAAACCAAATAATCAAGCAGATGGAGTAAATATCTGTTGTGTCTGACTCTGTTCTGTCTCTCTTTTTCTTCCTTCTCCCTTCCCAATCCTCTGTCACTTCCCACGTTTATTTCGATTTCATCTGATTCCTTTTCATCCTCCTCCATATGCTCTCCTGTGAGAGACACAGACGCTGTGAGGAAGGAGGAGTTTGTTTTTTTTCAAGACTTTTCCCCCCCTCAGTATATTCCCTAAGCTAGGTGTGTATTGCTGTTGGCCGATCAAAGGGAATTATGACAGAATTATGCTGCGAGGACAGCTGTGGCGGAAAAACGGCAACACGTGAATGGTCAGCATGCTGTTGGCCAGCAAACCTCAGTGGAAAGTCCGAAATCCTCGACTAAAACCACCGTCACTAACAAATTCTGGGATGTTAATTCATCCAGGGAATTATTCAGGTTCCATGAGCACTGTTTCACCAGTCTGCCTCATCAGCAGGTGAAAAATGCAAAAGGAGAGTAGTCTACAATACAATGATGAGGATTTGTGGTGGATCTAAAATAGACCTCTGCAGAACCAGGCATATGGCATGAAAATGTAATTTCTGAAAAGAAAATGCTTTTCTAAAACAAATATTACAAAGCAGAAAAAAGTGCTTTACTGATCTGATAATAATGGATTGAAGGATTAAACAGTCCTGCTGGTCAGTCGGGGCCATACCAGGGCAGCTGTGCTGCTTCAGCCATTTTTCCTCTTCTCATTAATGTTTACCTGTTTCTTTTTTTCTACCGGCAGCAGGGTAATCCTCATTTTTTACTGAAGCGATAGTCATCTCTGTCTGGATTCTCGGGTTAGCGAGAGGGGGAGGGAGAGGGACAACAAGGTGTCCCTGCTGACAAAGATGCATTAAGATGGGGATGAGTCACCCAATCTGCTGAGCTTATATCACTGTCAGCAAAGGGGGTTCCTCTGTACCTCTGTTTTTTCCTTCACTGCAGTCAACTCCCTCCCTCCCTCATTTGCGTCTTCTCTGTTTCCCCCCTCCTCTCCCTCTCAATGATCTAGTGGCGAGGGATCCACTAACAACACAACACCAGATCAGGATAACAATCGATCGGGAGCACTGTGCCTATAAATAGTCTTAACTACTTTTATGTGCATTCTGTCTAGCATCTATTATGTCAGTATAAATTCCCTAAAGATCACTTACTTGTCTATCCTTGAGTTTTGTGCATCTGTCCTTAAGCTTTTGTCACACTTACGTGGAGATCTCACATTTTCTTAAAATTGACTTCTAGTTCTGGTTGACTGTGGTTTTTCTGTTTGTTATTTTCTTCAATAAATTAAGTGTGCTTTGGCACCAGGATCATGGAACACTAAACGTGGGTGACAAAACAACAGAAGCAATGTTTATAAAGGCGGTATGAATACATGTATATTTAGCTATCGCTATCTATTCTCAGATCTTAAATGTGCAACCCACGCTGACACCATCCAGTTCCAATTCACATATTCCGATTCTGGCTAACAAGCTCCCTTTTCAGTCAAACTGCCCCTTTTACAAAGTAACCAACCACCTTAGAGTCTTTTTTTAACTTCATCCTCGGGGAAATACACATTTTTCACTTCAGTTTTAATGGCCATTTCGAGCTGGATCCCATAAACATCTAGACAAAGCTTAATGGCGCAGTTTTTTATGGTACGCCCCCACAGGAAAGCCAGCCAGAGCAACTTGCACAGCTCAACATCGTGCAAAAGACTGAACCTCCACAAAAATATTGCGGCAAAGCCCCAGAGAAACAGGAATCTCTGTGAGCCTTTTAATATTCTTTAACACTTTTACGGTCACCAAAAATATAATTATAGTCTGTGTTAATGTAAGGTGCATTATAAAGACCCAACAGGTGTTTTTTTGTGTGTGTGTGATTTTGAGTACACAAGACTTTCATTTACCTAGGAAGGTGTTGGAGATGAATTCGGAAACCTGATTCCCAGACCGACTCATCTCAGATAGGTGCGTCAACTCCCGATTCAACATTCTCTTGAACTGCAAGGGAGAAGGAGAAGAAGGAGGGGGGGACAGAGAGAAATGTCGTCAGTTTCCATTGAAGGGAAAACCTGGGAGAAATTATGGTACAAGATTCCATGGAAAATACAACCGTGCCTGATTTTATTCTACCAGGTTAGATATATTCCTTAATTACAATGCACAATCAGTGGAGGACACATCGTATTTTCCCCTCCATTTTCCCAGAAATTAATTAGGATGCAGATTATTATTTGTTATCAGTGGGGAGGCCATCACCTTTTAATACCCCTCAAATTACCCGCAGCAACCAATTTGTAGTTTTATTACCCAGGATCACATTTCTGGGGCGTCTGTGGTCATTTTACTTGCATCAGTGTGCAAGAATTTTAATGATGTAAGAGGAAAATCTGCACACTGCTCGCGACATTCCTCTTTCAAGCATTTCCATACATTATGAACAGTTTCAGATTGATAAAACAGTCATGGTAGACACATGTTTGTGAAAGTACACGGAGACCCAGGCACTGCAGCAGCAGCTGTTTATGACAGACTGATGCGTGCGCGTGCACAAGCATACACACTGACACACATACAAACAGACACACAGCTCTGCAGAGGGCTCAAGATGGAGCCTGAGCCACAAAACACCATTCTGTCAGACCCCCCCTCCCTCACCATGATGGAAATATCTCTGCACAGTGTCCCAAAAAGCTCCACACAAGCAACTGATGTTAACAAAATGTTCACTTTCTTTAGAATTAGCCTCTAATACAAAAGCACAGTAGCACAGACGGGTACAATGAAATGAGTGCGGTATCCCGACAAGCTACGTAGATTTGCGCCACACACCTTAATGTAACCCCAAGACACCGACAGCAGGTAATTGGCTTCAGGCATTTTGGACCCCGTTTTCTCGTTCCTACACAAAGCCAGAACTGTAATCCAATAGAAAAAAAATAGAGGCAGACGAACAGGATTCTCTCGGCACCCAAAAAAAAACTCCCCTCTTCTCTCCTCTTGTGTTTCTCTTCTCAGCAGCTAAGAGAGCAGCTTGATGATGGCTCACTCTCCCTCTTAGCAGCAGAAAAGGGCCAGCTCTGAGTCTCCATGCTCGGGGACGGAGGGAAAGATAGATGGACGGATGTGTGGAAAAGTCGGCGCTGTAGCCAGGCGAGGCGACGAGGAGATCCAGCAGGCTCGGTGGATCGGCTGGAGCTGTGAGCTGGAGACTCTCAGCGCACTGATGAATAATGGAGAAGGAGCAGGGAAGGGAGGAGGGAAAAAAACAGCGATGGAGACAGGAGGAGGAGGAGAAGGAGGAGGAGGGAATGAGGCAGCGATGTTCATCTGACTGGAGGGGGGGATCCTCCACTGGATTTGTCTTGCTTCGCTGCTCTCACTGCTGTAGCGCTCACTCCCCCTCTTTCTCTTTGCCTCTCTCTCTCTCTCTCTTCTCCCTCCCTCCCACTTCTGTCTCTTTTCCCCCTGCTGTAGTCTGCCAGCCCCAGCAACACACTCTAGTCAGAACACATGATTTGACAGAAAGTGGAGAGATGGGGGGAGCCCTAATTACAGCTTGGCATTGGTTTATATGTGAAATTCTGAGGGGGGTGTTTGAGTGATTGACAGTTAATATCCAGACTTGGGTTCCAGATGTGACTTTCCCTCTTTTTCTTTTTTTTCAGCTGTGCAGCCACTGCAGATAGGTTTCATTCTCTTCAATTCCCAGGCCCCGTAATTCTCTCTTAAAGCCATTTTTATGAAGTCAGCCATTGTGAAGGAATGTCACTGAGCTGTAAAACTACGCCTCCCCTCTACAGTAAAACAATGAGGCTCGAGGAAGGGGATGTGGCACGTTTTGAGGAATGTGAATGTACGGCGACTGTATTTTTATGGCTATTATCTCTATTATCACCCACTCCTATTCCACCTCCCTCCTTTGAGTCGTCTGTTGTCTCCTGACATCCAAGTGCGGCAGCCATTGTGAAGAACTCATAAGCCTGTTCATTATCCGCATCCCATAATAATATTAGATGCTGACAGGGTGTCTGTGGATGGCTATTTTTACCAGCCAAGACACAAGCACCGAGTGGGGAAGATGGCCAGAGAAGGGGATGATAAAAAAAGAGAGAAAGGAGAGATGGGAGATAATTGCATCCTCACCCAATTTAGGTGACATGAGCCCGTGGTTTTCTCTCTCTGCCTGTGAGTGAGTGAGTGTGCCAATTACCAGAACACCCCAACGCCATGGCAACAGCATTAGGCAGCCAGTGCAAGGCTGTTTTGAAAGGAGGAGAGGGAAGAAGAGAGGAGAGAACAGAGGAGAGGCTTCCCCTTTTCGTTCCCAGGCAGACATGTGGTGTAGCTGCTGAGCTGTCACGAGGACACACCACACACATCGCCTCTGCTCAACATCCACCGATGCACAGGCTGAAAGCTGCCCCCCTCACCCCCGCCCCCCCC
>OMNN01001008.1:1196-16648 GCA_900302755.1 Chromis chromis | reverse complement strand
CCCCCCCCCGTTTCCCTCCCTCAGCTTCGCCTATCCCTCACTCTCCACCACTTACATGTCAATTTCTCTCCCGGCTGCCACTTGCCAACACAGTCATCAATCTCTGTGTCTGTCTGCCTCGCTGGCAGAATCAATGGGCTGTCCTTGGAGCAGGTGTTGATACTGCTGCAGTGTACAAGGCTGAGGCCACCTGACTGTAATATACTGTTACATCAGTACCAACGGCCAATTTCAAGGCACGTTTGTGCTTTTGTCAATTTTTGTCGAGGATGGCTGTGACGCTTCGCTAATGAGAAAATATACTTCTTGTCAGTTTAGAGGCAGTCCATGGGAAACTGTAAACAGAAGTTCCCAGAGAACCCCTCGGTCCGATATGTGTGTATGTACACGTTTGGAAAGATGAGGGGGAGATCAAAGCTTTCCCGAGAGGATTCCGGATTATCCTCCCACTCAGGGAAAGAACCAGAAGCAGGGAGGTAGGATGCAATAAAAGAAAAAAAATATGTTAAAAAAAAAAAAAAAAAGAGAAAGAGAGGAGGCAGCCCTTTATATAATAGCTCACTGCATAATATATAAAGAAACCTGAAATAACAGCGGGGGATGTCTCTCTGCAATGTGTCGAAGAGCTCTGCTTCCCTAGAGGCTGCAAAATGCCTCCGTACACATACATACACAGCCTACAAATGCTATTATCTCCAGTTAAGCACAGTTGATGCTGATGTGTCATATGCATGTTATACTCGTGCTCTTATATTTCTATACGAGTGTGTTATTGCTGGTGTGTGTTTGATTTTGCTCTTTCAGGAGCAGAGGGGAAGCCTCTTTATCTCCAGCCGACACTAGAGGAAGATTAACCTCTCAGAGCTCTGTGGGTATGTCTTTGTCACATACCCTCATACTGTAAAGCCTTATTCTATTATTTTACCCATTTCATTCTTTCCCACTTTGCTCCTATGGTGTCATTCTCACACATCTTTTACTCTCACATCCCCCCCATCCCCCTTGCTGTTTCTCTCTCTGCTTACAGCAGGTTGGGGTTGATTCAGCAGAGAGCTGCTGTGACAGAGGTAGAGAAGGTGAATGGAGCCTGTGGCATTTCAATGGAGGTGGGGTGGGGGAGCACGAAACAGAGCTCCTCCATTTAGACGTGATCCCATCCGACAGCTCACTGCGGAGGGCAGCCAGGCAGAGAGGGAAGCAGGACGGCAGACACGGAGTCTCCCTCCAACACGAGACTGAGCTCGTGCACTGGCAAGAACATGCTTCCATTATCTGACCGGGTACTACACGTCACACTGTGTTTCATGCTGTTCTCTCTCTGCTGATTGTTGTGTTCAGATGACAATATTTCATCTGTTAATAAACCTGAAATAATGGCATTTTTTAGGACAAGTACATGACTTTATTGTTCATAATTTAGATTATTTAGAGAAATCTCTTCCATAATTATCTAATCCTAACTCCCCAGGGTATAATCAGTTTTGTTAACATTGTTGAAAATGGCCAAAATAGCTTAAAATATAAAATGGGGGCTGAATCCCACTGCCGACATCTTTCTCTATACAGTTTCTGCTTAGAATCATCTATTTTTACCTGAAGCCACATGGAAGTTGTGTCTCTGAGCCACTAGTGGGTGCACTATACTCACTCTGCTGTGGAGAAACCTGCTCCGTGTTCAGAGAGTGTTGACCACTTAACACTGCACTGATATTGTACAACTTAACTTGTATTGTACCTAACTTTAAAAAAAAAGCAAACATACAGTGACTGGAAAGTGAAAGTTTTGTAGAGCAAAGCAGTAACATGAAACTTTTTAATTTGAGCGTTTTTGTATTTACCATCTAGAAACAAACAAAAGTGCATTGAGCATCTTTCAATATAATTTCAGATTTTCAGTATTTGTTGACCGTAGTTGTTGTGACTTAAGCAGCCGATTCCTTCTGTGGGTTTTGTGGGTTGTGGGTTATCTCCCCCGCATTTTAACATATGACGCAGGGTGGTAGCATCGGCACAATGGCACAAACTGGTAGTGACATAACTCCGTAAAGATCAGGGAGCCTACCTACGTATGAACCGTGCGTATGTTGGTTAGAACTACAGACAACTCTGAGAAGCAGCCTGACTACCTCTCACTTCCTCTGACTCACTCACTCATGCTAGTGTGTGTCTGTATGAGAAAGAGTGTATTCATGTGTCTCTGAACCCATATGGTGAAATATATTGAAAAAGAGCGGTCAGCTTTAAGAACCGGAGACAAATATGCAGAGAGAGAGAGTAGTTTCTGAGCGGACTGATTCATTGCCGTCACTCCCGCTGATCAAGGCCTCAGTAGAGTGTGGTTTGCAACAGCATTTTTTGGCTGGAGGCAAACGGTTAACAGCCTGCAGGACTGTACTCGAGCTGAGGTTGCTTCGAAAGCAGAACGCACCCCTGTGTTACATATCAAATTGGCAGTATCAAACCAAGAAATTAAGTACAACAAATAAGAAATGCTCAAACACCAAAACCTCTTCTACAAATTTAACTCTCAAAGCAGGTACCCCCCCTGCTCCCCCCCAGTTGGGGGGGAAAATCACAAGAAAGATTTTCTGTACTCTGTCCATCCACAGTTTGAACACAGCAGGCATTTAGCAGCATATAAACACATCGCCTCTACTTCTCTCTTTCTCCCCAGATGACCTAAGTGTTCGGCCTCAGTCAGTAAAAGAAATAAGAAAACTGGTCTCCAGGCTTTGGTACCATGCTTAGATACACTACTGTTCATCTGCAGGGGGACTCCTGTGATTTAAATCCACTGTCACCCTCAATTAGACAACAATATACGGTTCCAGACACCAGAGACAAACACTCATTTTTCTAAAGATACGTTTTGTTCTACTTGACCTTTTTCGAGCAGTAACGGTTGCACTGAGTACTGCTTATTGTCACCTATAGGTCACCTCATAACCAAGGAAGTCAGTGTGCCAGTGTGCTATAATCTCTGTGATCTCGACACCCTGCGACTAAAGTTAAGGTAATTCCATATGGTAAAAGTCTATCCAAATATACTGCAAAGATCGCATAGAAGGCCCAGAGACAGATCTTCCCGTTGTAACCACTGAATTCAGCTTTGATCTTGGGATGCAAGAGTGAAGAAAAGTCTCACTGTGTTGCAATGCAGCCACCGTCTTTGAACGTAAGCATTGACACATTAAATTCAACATGTGAAAAGATGCACAAGGATTCTCAAATGCAAAGTGCAGGTATGACTGCTATGGCTGCATGTAGCTCTGAAAAATGTGTATAAATAGAAAACCTACATTTTAGTAAAGTACTGCAACAATATCGAAACATCGCCAACATGCTTTCAAAAGGAAGAAAGCACTAAAGCAGTCATCGTTCGCAGCAGTGAAATGTGTTTAAAGTCCTCCTAAAATCCACTTTAAATGCCACCAAAAAGTCAAAGATCATAAAGGATCTATTTAAACATTGTGTGTAAAGAAACAAAAAGTTTTATACACCAGCATGTGAAATCCACACCATGTTTATCAAGCCGCAAAAGTTCAGCACTCAAAGTCCACACGAGTCAAATCTCACAGACAACACAACATTTCAAGAAAAACTCACCTTTCTCCAACCATTCAGCTTCCCTAATTTCCTCTCTTTCTTGTCAAAGCAGCAGGCGCCCATGTTGCTGTGTGTAGAGTGCAGAGTAGAGTGGGGCTGCCGTCCGTTAAAGTGTCTTGTCTCAGTCTGACTACAGCATGAGTAAAAGGACCAAACCTGGGCTCTCTGACGCTGGGAAACGCCACAGCTCTAGTGACTCACTTTGGGCTGCGAGGTCTGACTCGGCTTTACCTCACACCCTGTGTATGTGGAGCAATGACTGAGAGTGTGTGAGAGAGAGACCTCTGCCTGATGCACACTCCCTCATGGGGGTAGTCCCGCCTCTAGCCTCTGTACTCCTCTTGCTGTTCGCTACTCCTACAGCTGGCAGTCGCAGCTCTGAGGTTTACACTGTCAATATCTGGCTGATCGTTCTGATGACTAGAACGCTTCCTGTTTTGATGAACACACTGGATTTCCATGAACTTCGATTACGAAAGGTAGCCGTGCGTAGTTGTTTTGGTTTGGTTCTTTTGTCCTGGCAGTTAGATTCATTCAGGAGGCCAACACCTTGGCACCAGGTCTACTCAGAAGGCGTACCCTCAACAGTAGCAGTAACTCCGGTGCTCTATCTGTGTCTACACAAGACGCGTTCAGGCAGATTATTCAGCTGTAGGTCACATCCATTTTGGAAGAGCTCAACACAAAGTTGCTAGAAAACAGCCTTGAAGTGCAAAATACATTTAATAACTTAAGTTGATGATTTATTATTCTTTTTTTGCTATAAAATGTGAAGAAATCGTGACTGTGTCAGTTTCTCAGAGCCCACAAAAAGGTCTTTAAATTATTTTGGAGCTATAATAATTGATCAGTCAACAATAGCGTTAATCAGCTGCTATTTTGATTTTTTTTTTTTATCTTTCAAACGATAAAAATAAATGTTATAGGATCCCAAATGTGAAAATTTGATGCTTTTCTTGATCCTATACTACATTAAACTAAAAAAAAAGTTTTTGTGTTTTTTTTTTTTTCACATTAAGAGCTGTGCTAAAGAATAGGATTTTTTGTTTTCTTCATTGAACAAGAAAAAAATAAAGAAAATGTGTGAATCAGCTCATAATGAAAGTAACTGATGTTTTCAATCCTGAGTGCATTGTCTGGCCGGGGGTCCAGAACCTCAAGATATTTAATTACAAGGATTTAAACAAGAAAAAGCTGTAGAATCTCATTAACCAACTAATCATTTCCTCTTTACTAACATTAAATCTGCTATAAAACAAGGAAAGGCAGTTCATCAGTTGCCTTATTATCTTCCAATTAACTAAGTGATGACTGGATGTATCACTTAAGCTCTGTTTTCACGTAACAGAGGGTCCACAGCATTGACGCAGAAAAATATTCCAACTCCGGGCAGACCTTGACCCATCTATGTCGACCACGCATAACAGAGAGGACAGTCACGTACTGTAAGTCAGCAGCAGCCCCTCACCTTGGAGGTACAGCAGCGGCGTTTTGCATTTCACCTCCCTCATACTCATGTTTCATACTCTGTCACAGCTTGAATAACAGTTTTTCCATCCTAAATACAACAGATAGTCAGGGGTCACATTAGCTGATTGGTATGTTCATGCTAACAAAACCAGGTTGGGTGCAACGGCTCACATGACAAAGGGGCTGCAGTTGTGTAATCTTTAAGTTTACTGTAAAAACAAGGCATGGAGTAAGATAGCTGTGGTTAAAGTGGGATTGACCTACTGTTGGTACGGACACAGCCACATACACATTCCAACTACATACATACAACCGAAACATGTTTGATGGACAACTCCTTATCGGTATATTATCAACAGACAACTACGTGCCAGGACACATTCACTCACTTGCCAAAGTCACATCTAAAGGGTCATGAAATACAATAAGCACATTGTGCCACCTGAAATGCTACACTGTGGACCAGTACTGTATCACTCAGGACCAATACTCTCAATTCCTCCTCACAAAAACTCACTTATCAGAGTGAAATTTTAAATAAATCTGATTTTACATCATTCTTAAAGGTTATTTCACAACGCTAACAATAACAAAATGTGACCTATCTGTTCATTTACATCCAAGTGGAACTACTGTCAGCCTTCCATTCTGGTGCATTGTGTTACAGCCTGATGATCTTGGCAGCTCAAAGGGTACGTTTGATATTTTCTTTAAAAAGCAGGACAGATCTATCCCTTCATTATTCCCTTATTGGGATATTTGGGAATTTCTCTGTCTTCACCCACAGATAACATTTTGGCTCAGTCCTGCCAAATTTTCTCTGATTGCAAAAGTGCTAAAATCACAGTCTCGTGTTGGATAGATAACCACGTGAGGAGTGACAGAAACCATTACTGCAGCTATTAATATAAGTGTTGTAACTTTGTGTTTTGTTAGCAATATACTAGTGCCATTCATACACACAACTCTACTCTTACATTCATGCCTAATGTCTGTTTGGTCAAATAGTTACTAAAGCAGTTATTCTGTGATTCCTCATGTGTGTTAAGTGAAACCAGTCCTGCTGACTGTCAGTGCTGGGTGTGTGTCCACATCACGACAGCAGTGGGGTACATAAACACAACCATTAGGCAACCAAACGGTTATGATGGGGTGTCTATTGTCGTCTGGAGAGAGAACAGGGGATCAGGAAGGAGACAGGAAGAGAGAGTCACTGCCCAGGGGTCTGCAAGGATCCCTCTCTCACTCACACACACACACACAAATGTTCTATTTCTTCCTCTCTAGTTTATTGTGTTTGACCCACTGTGGGATCCCTCGCATCCTGTTGTCCAGTTTTATGAGAAATAACAAGCTTTTCCTCTTGGCTCACATGACAAACTGTGTTCAGACTCTTTTGCACACAGCTGCCACTCCAGCCTACTAACGAAACATACAAATAACTGTTCAGTACTGAACATTTTGAGTCCAAAAAATAACTACATTTAAAATAAAGAAAGTTTCGAGTCAACTAGAAAGATGAAATACGTAACTTTCAATAAGTGTCCATCCTCCATAACAATATAAGGTGTAATTTTACTGAGGTTAGATCTACAACAAAGATGGCCGAGAATCCAATTTCTCATGTTTATAGAACTCATGTTATCGTTGCAGCCCACAGATGATTTTACCCTTGTGGTAAACCACAGTTTGCAGCCCAAAGAGCACCATTTACTACCATTCTAAAACTGACATCAGCAATGCAAAGTCCGTGGGCTGAAAGGGGCCAATTCTAAAACAATAATGCACATGTTAAATAGGCCACACCGCACAAGGCAAATCAGGGATAGACAAAATCTTTCATTACTTTCTCAAGGTCGCTGTAGCAGTGACTCTAATGATGACCACAGTGTCATACAAGAAGTAGAATAAGTTACTCAAGCTCAGAGCAAGAGTGCGGTATAAAATTCAAAAGTCAGTACCAAGACAAGCGAAAGCTCAATAAATCAAAGTATCTACAAGCTCAATATAGCTCGGTACCATTTTATGTCAACTTCCTGGCTCTTTATGTAAGAAGGAGGAATTGAAGCTTGCTGCACTTGACACACAATCAGTGACACAGAAGAAACTGAATAACCAGTGGACAGTAGAAGAGCTTTGTCAGTTAAGGTGGAAAGAGTGCCACGGAAACCACAAGAGATGCCAAATCACGACTTGTTGTCCGTTTAACCATCTTTCCATCAAGAAAAACAAGCAAAATGTGCAAAAGAAATACTATGTACTTGGAATAAATTGTAAGGTTTAAGGCGTTCTGCTCAAGTTGGCTCATAAGCTTGCAAAAGTTTGTAAGCGTATTCCCATAAGCTGGTTTGCATCATAGTGGATGAGACCATTCTATAAAAATTTCCAAATTTATCAGTAAAATAGAGTCAACGCTTACACTGATACTATTACAGTAATTCCTATTCTGTGAGAATGAATAACACTGCATCTCAATAATACATAAATGAACCTTAAAGTCAAATACTGCTGTGCATCAGAGAGTAATATGGTTAAGAGGTGACTTATATAAAGAACCAGGAACTGAACCTTGGTGCACATCACACTCAATCAACGATGCAGAAGAAGCAGAATAACCAGTGGACAGTGAAAACATATTTAAAAGGAAAGAGAGCCACAGCAGGCCAAAACACAAAACACTTCCTTCGGTGACACCATCATTGCAGAAAGACAGAGAATAACTCCAGAAATTAATGGAGCTTCATGTTGGCTCAGGCAGAAATCAGCTGATAAGGAACGTCCAGTCACGTACAAGAGTGCAGGTGGCCTTTAAAAGCAGCCAGTGCTTCGCTGCAGCCCCCTCCAAGCCAATCTCCTCCTCCTTACTGTACTGTGCGAGTTCAGACTTTCAATGCTGTTGACTTTGCCTGGGTCAGGCTGAGTTCAGCTCCAGTATCTCTGGATTTTGTATACTGTTCTTCATGTGTTTATTATGCTGAAGGATTAATGCTCCCTGCAGAATCCGTCGCTGCTCAGACTGGAGCAAAGAGCAGAGCCTTTTCTGTATAAACACTTGCAACAAATGGAAGGGTTCAAAGAGTTTCTCTACTTGAAATGCAATAAAGACAACATCGGCGTTGTGGCCCCTTAAAATTGTCTCCACTAATGATGGAGCAGAATTTAAAAAAAAGAAAAAGAAAGAATAAAGACGCAGCCTCTCCTACCTTGTTGGAGGCCATGTCACTGACGGAGCGGTAGGTCTGGATGGTCTCCAGCTGGTCCAGACACCAGTCCAACTCCTCCATTGTCTCCATGGCCAGCTTCTGGTACGCCTCATCTGTCAACAAACAGCCGGCACAGAGAGACATACAGTCAGAGCAGACGGTGCACATGGAGCCCGAGCGCTGCCCAGCCACTCCCAGGCAACATCCACCCACGGGTCCGGCTCGGGGCGCCTGCTGCTGCTGCTGTTGCTGTTGCTGCTGCTGAGGAGGGGGAACGGCTAGTGGTGGCACCCGGCTGAAGCGCTCCTTCATCATGAGGAGGTGTAGCTGTGTCGGGCTGCTGGGGCTCGCAGCTGTCAGTGGAGCAGAGGAAAGCTAGGACCTGACCTCGCTCCGTCACACACTCAACTTTACAGTGTGCGTATGTGTGTGAAGCCCCCTCCGCCTCCCCCGAATCTGAGGCCCTCAGCTCATTTACATGAAGTCAGCCCCCCCATAGCAGGAAACCAGATACCCACGCCCCTTACCATTGCCACACACACAGCCCCATCTCACAGGAAGCCAACAAACACCTGTAAACCTACACACACACTTTGTCATGTCAAAACGTTTGCGTCAACTATGAATTAGTTTTGTGCTTTCTTTGAAACACATACAGTGATGAGAAACACTGATTAAGTGACGTTATTTAATCAGCGTAATCACCTCTGATTATTGACAACAGACAATAATAGAACATTTGTTCTTTTGTTTATGCAGAAGTGGAGACACAACATGGTAAAGAGCACATCTATCTTTAATGGAGCCCCACATGGCAAAGACACAAGATGTTTTAATGAGTCTATAGAACTAAGAACATTTTGCTCTGGTGCAAAAATGATAACAGCTGCAGTAAAGACACTTGTGGTTGTTGTTATGCCGTGTATACACAGGAGGCTAAAGGCCCAACCACAGCACACACACAAATATAGCGAAAATTACAGGAACTGGCTCAGGTCTTAATTTTACCAGAACTGAACAATATTTCTCATTTAACAGCAACCACATGTTTGTATGCTATAGTGTGGTTATTTGTATGTATTGACTTATTTTCTCTCTTCTCTTCATTGTACCTTTGTTTTTTTTTCAAGTGACAGTACAGTACAGAGCCTTATCATTGGTTATTTCATTATTAATTAATCCTGTGAACCCCAACCTTCTTTAAAAAAAACACACACACACCAAAATTGCACCATTCATCAGAGCCAGAAACTCCTTGAACAGTCCTTGACCTAATTATTTGTAGCGTGCCATTCCATCAGAAAATGTAACCAAATCTAAGCTTAAAATTGTGATATTTCATTTAAATCCCTTTATTCTGCAGGTTTGTCCAAAGATAGATCATATTCAGTAAAAAAAAAAAAAAAAAAAAGGCGCAACTGTGACGCCCTTTGGTGACTCAG
This sequence comes from Chromis chromis, assembly GCA_900302755.1. Taxonomy (NCBI): domain Eukaryota; kingdom Metazoa; phylum Chordata; class Actinopteri; family Pomacentridae; genus Chromis; species Chromis chromis. The sequence goes on along the minus strand of OMNN01001008.1, from coordinate 6,927 downwards.
CTGTGACAAAATTTCAGGGACTTTTCCGCTAAACTGGGCTGAACTACAGATACGAGACATGTTATAAGACAAGTAAGTTAAATGTTGCTAACTTCTGTGGGCACTTAGAAAAATGTTGTACATGTTGATTCTAAAAGAAATAAAGAAATAAAGAAAAAGTTTATTTTGTCTTTTTAATGACTTATGGCAATTTACTTTGTTATACTGATATATGATATGCAGGTCTATATATTGCAGTGAAAAATAAGCCCTAAGTAAAAATGCTACAAGAGCAAAAAACGCCCAAAAATTGCTTGGGGTCCAGAAAGTGGAAAGTTGCCACAGTGCAGCACAGTGTGTTTGCTTGCTGTGCAGAGCGCTATGATGTATGCCAGCACAGCCAATAGAAACTATGCATGTTTGCTGTTAAGGTGTTTGCAGCAAACTGTTAGCTTCTCGCTTGAAAGAATGAGGTGACACAGTCCTGCTGGAAGTTTTGAAAACTCTGCCTGTGTTGCTCTGTGCTCTGAGACTCCCCATTAGCAATGTGCTAAACCCAGCGGTCAGCACAACGCAGACCACATTCGATCTGAAAGGGCCTTTATCCTCACCCCAACCTGTCAAGGTAGATTACTGCGCTCCCTGAACCTGGTTCTGTTGTAGGTGTCTTCATGTTAAAAGAAAATGTATTTCTTCCTGCTGTTGCCAAAGTGCTTGCTCAGAGGGAATCTTTGGCTTTGTTGGATTTCTCTCTAAATGAAGACCAAATTGAACTGAATTTGAAAACATTGGTTTAAGACAAAGAACAGCAACAGATCTTCACACTGACCATGAAAGATTCAACTGCAAAAACGAGTGATTGTCTAAATAGTTAATATTTCATAATAACACTCTATTAGCAATGTACCTTTCATGCAACAAAATAACCAAAGTGACTGTAGTGTGCAAGTACAGCATCGGAATTAAACTAAAAATAAATGTCCTAGTAATATTGTATAAAAGAATGTGACAAAATATTTGGTCTCATGCTAAAAGTAGCATATGTGAGGCTGGACAAAAAAAATAAATCAGGGTTAAAGAGAAAACAAACATGTCAAAGGCCAACTCTAATATCTGTCAGGCAGATGACCCACGATTATGATGAGAGACTACAGTGTCGTAAAAACCACTCAAACGTTCTTGCGTGCACTAAGAGTTTGGTATTCCAACCCTGTTCCTGCGGTTTAACTGTTTTTCAGACAACTGCAACTGCACGTCAAGGTTGGAGTGAGTCCGTCTTGGAAAGCAAAAGGGGTGTGCGATGAGTTGACTGGTGGGTTTGGACTAACACGCACACACACACACACACACTCCGTCTGCTGCCCCTACATTGTGTATACTCCGGGTCTCCTAGCTGCAGAGCACAACATGGCAGTAGGGTGTGCTCTGCGGCGACCTTAGCGCGGCCACGTAGAATGTGTCCCCGGCTCTGATCTCCTCGCCATCAAAGACATGAGCCTGTTTGCTCTCCCAAACATGAGAGGCACCTGGCGCTCTGCCCACAGCCTCCCCTCGGCCTAATGAGGCGAGAGGGAGAGAGACGGAGCGAGTGTGCGTCTGATGTTGAAGCGGTTTACACTTCTTTGAGATGTTGCTTTCCAGTATTTGTGACATCTTTGAGGTGGTGTGTGTTTTTGAAGAGCATAGATGGGTCCTTTTCCCTGTAACCGTTTTGTCATTTGAACTTTTAAACTCTGTTAAGAAAGCAGGAGGCACACCAGAAGTTTGGGCTTTGGATGCATTTATCACCTTACTGATTACTGACCTGTGCAATTTTGACATCTGCATGATTTCAACTTTTGTGTGAGTGGTGAGATTGTTTTGGGAATTCTGCACATAAAAATGAAAGCAAATGCACAAGAATGATTACGTTGGAGTATGTTTTAGGGAAGTCTTTGGTTTCAGAAGTAGAAATCTGGCTTTTAGTGCATTGATAAAGTTAGTTCACAGCCTACTGGAGACTTTCTAGGACTTGGCAGGACATGACACTCGTTGGCTGCAAAAGATAAGACACTGAATTTTTAAAATCTTGTTTTTTGTGCATTACACAAAATTATCAGAGCTCATCGGTCAGAAACATCCAATCACGAAGCTCGGAATTCTGCACTGCTTACAGTAAGCAGAAGCTAAAGATTAAGCTTTGTTAAAGCTGGATAATACATTTAGCAGTTAGCTTTTAGATTCTAGGGCAATGTTGGATGATTTCAACAACAACAGTGCCAGAGTTAAAGGTATTGTGTTGAGTTTGACATCATTACACTGATCTATAGGTGTTGTTTATGAGCCACGAAATGCAGCAATGCATCGGCAAAGGCAGCGAAGAAGACTAGCACGTCTTCTTAGGGAGGAAATCCATTTAACGCTTTTGGTAGACATCAGGGAGATATACATGACTTTTCTGGGCACTTGCAAGAGAAATTTGCAATAGTTACTGAGGCCTATAGGTGCTGTGGTATTTACAGCTATTCACCATACCAAACTGAAGAACGTGACTTCTAAGAAATTAAGTTAAGTGGTCTTTTTACTGGGTTACGGTTCAGGGCAGGGGCATACTGACATGAATAACAAAGGTGCTCACAAGTTGTAAAAAAACATCAGAAAGCATCAGAAAGAAAACTTGACTGCAAATCGAGCTCTTAACCACGTTCAGGGTTTTGATTTCAAAACTCATAAAACTGGGTCTTAAAATCTAGTTCAGTGAGTCAGGACCTGAAAGTGGTCACAAGGCCAACTTCTTGTGGGTCCCCACACACTAAATCCAGTTACTAGGCAGGTGCCAGATCCACTTAACTGTAACGCTTGTATAACAGTTTTACTCTGATCCCTGACCTGCTGGCAAGCAACACCAACACCAACAGTCCTTCCACCACCAATCAAGTTAAAAACAAAGATTTATATGCACCGAAGCATGTGACACGGACTTGCAACTAGTTTGCAATAATAATAAAATAGCTGCAGCAACTACCAAAAATAAAGACAATGCTCTGAAAGTTCACTTCAGAAGAAAATGCAGCTAAAAATTAGATCAGTCAACTCAAATCAATGTAAAGCCTGAACTTACTCCTAAATCAGTACGAATGGTGATTAAATGGTGTCACCATTCTGCAGCAGTGTGTAAAAAAGTAAATGAAAAATATTTTTACCTGTATTTTGGAGTAGCTGCAATTTACACAAACATGAAGGATTCATATAAGAAAATGTAAAAAATATAATAGTGAATTCAATTTCATCCTGGAATCTAAAATAGGTACACATCAACATGGTAAAAAGGTGAGTCTTCAAGCTGTAGTTTAGATAAGATCATGCAAATTCCAGAGTCGGATTACATTTATATTGTTGTATTTTGACCTGTAACACTTTATAATGGTAATGGTATAATGGCAAATTTTCTGCCATTTTTTATTTTTTTTTTAAAGTAAAAGGTATTAAGCAATCAATCCTAGCTGATGAGTAACAAATACTTTGATGTTCTTGGTTCTTTTACCACTCTGAACCCCAAGTGCTTTTTTCTGCAATATAAAGTCCTGCAACTCTATGGAAACAGCAAAATCATAAGAAAAAGTAGAGACACCTCAAAATGTAAAATGCCGTAAGTCATAAAAAATAAGGTAAAACAAAAGCTGATTTTCTTTGATTTTTTATTTTACAAAAAAAAAATAAAAAAACTGAAATCAGCATGTACAACATTTTTACGAGAACCCACAGGTGTTACCAATACTGGGAAAAATGGGGGCTCCACGCGCTATAGAGATTTTATTACCTAAATTATTTGTTTCCATACTTGTCTCCTACCTGCTCTGTGTAAACAGCCCAGTTTAGCTGAAAAGTCCCTGAATTTCTGTCGCATGACTCGTTGGTCGTAGCCAAATCACTCATGGCTTCTGAGTGCACAAAGAAGCACAGAATGTTTTGTCTTTAACAGAATTTGTTTAGTGCAAGTGGTTCATTTTGGGTGATTTTTTAAAATGAGAAATTTAGTACAAAGTGATTTTGATGAGATATAATAATTTTAAGCTTATAATTGGCGTGCCACACCTGATTAGTTCAAGAACTGAAAGCAGAAAATCCAATGATTCTTTCTGTTTTTACAGTTTATGGCTCTAATAAATGGTGTAATTTTGTCGATTTATTTTTTTCCAGAAGATAATATGACTTTCAAAGCAGGTTTTGGGGCTCAGAGAGTTAAGAGAAGAAGCATGTGCCATACGCTCGCTGCATATCAGCAGTTACTTAGCTACAGCAGCCGGTAATGGCCTCAGACGAACTAAAGGAAACAGAATTCAAAAGCCAAATGTCTAACAACATGCACACACACACACACACTAAAGCTACAAGAGGGGATTTCCACCGCCTCCACCCCGACACAAGGACCTTTCTGATCGGCGCTCAGACCTACAGTGTGTGTCCCACAGGGGCAGGCTGGAAAGCACACAGATGCACATGTACTAACAGTCCAGACACACACGACATCACAACATATGCATCTGCTGAAAGGTCTAATGACTGCGCTCCCACTCAAACAGACACACATGGACTTTCCAGCTGAGAGAGGCCGAGCCAACAGGCTGCAGAGGCAGATAGGGTGAGGAGGGATATGAGGTCAGCGCTGTCTGTCTCTGTTTCACTTCAATATGCAGTTCATTTAGCTTCAAGTGATGTTGTTGGGAAATGTGAAGATCCATAAAATGAGTAGTCACAACATTTAACAGGAGAAAATGCATAGAAATGACACGAGTGGATAGAATCACTGGAGAAGCTTACAGGTAATACAATCCAAAAAGGAACACAAAACATGACCTTAACAATGCTGCGTTAGCAATACTGCACAGGTATCCATCTTATCATGACTCATTAATTGTTATTTCCTCAATGGATACCCAGGTTCACATCCATACTAAAAATTAATGCACTTTACTGCTGCTTTTGCACTTCTGATAAGATGCTAAACTGCATTTCCTTGTCTTAGTACTTACACTCTGTGCAGTGGCAATAAAGTTGAATCTGATCAAAATCTCATTTTAGTTTAAATTCTAAAAGGTCTAACTTTTGTTCAGAAAAAAAAACATTTTGTTAATACATTAACTCAGAAATATACAGAAGACATCTTTCTTGCAGCAGGTGCACACACACACATAGACACACTCTCAAAGCAGGTTATTTCAGGACTATTGTGCCCACAGGACATTAGACCAGAGCCGTTGAAGTTGTCTGTGTGTGACTATATATGTGTGTGTGTGTGAATTGGAGACAGCTGCATCTGTCATCCTCTTGAGGGGACAGAGACACTTTCCTGACTGCAGTACGATGGTAGATGGTAGATGGTAGATGCAGCAGAGCAGGAGGCCTGCAGCATTATTATCAGCAGCCACAATCTATATGGTTGCGACATGGTTTAATCACGAGCGGAGATGATCTACAGGCATCGACAGACACACATACACTCATAAACTGTCAGGAGAGGAGGGATGGTTATGGCAGCCCCCCCCCTATCTAACTTCTGCTTTTAATTTATTGACCAAACATTCATCATCATGTCAGCATCCAGGTTCTGAAGGGTGACGTGCCACATTTCCAGTGAACCAGCATAAACAGACCACACACACACACACACACACACACACACACACACACACACACACACACACACAGTGCTACACGATACTGACGGCAGATAACAACGAGGCAATAATGAGAGGAACTACTGAGCCTTGTC
>OMNN01001002.1:17018-27104 GCA_900302755.1 Chromis chromis | reverse complement strand
AGTTGTCACTGAAGACCTTGTTCACTATGAACCTTCACCATTGCATTTTTCCCCACATTACTCATAACCCAGAAGCAGAAAGATCACATAATAAAGATTTGATTTGCTTAAATAAAATTACAGTCGTCCAAAATACAACCTTGGTATAAAGTCAAAGGTCACTTAAAGATAAGCAGCAAAAGTAATGTATTCCATGTATAAAAAAAAAACAACCTCACTTCGTATAATATCAGCACCCAATGCTGCACAGTAGACTAAATTTAAGACCTTTTAGAGTTTGTGTTAGGCTGCTTTAATACTACAACTGATTTAAAAAAAAAAAAAAAAAAAAACTGCTCCAGAAGGGAATCAAACTGGGTTGCAGTTAAGCATATTCCTGCTGGGCTCCTTTTTTCAATTGCAACTGCTATTTTACTTTGTAAATGCACTGTTATTAATGTTTACTAATATTTTTACTGATATTAACAGACACATGAAGTTAAATGCATATGGACTCTAAAATATCAAAATTTCCAAGAACACAATAATCTGGAATTATCATACCATTGGCACATAGAATTTAGCACAAGGATTCATACATACATGAATCAATTTGGAACTTTAAATACTGCTGGGCAACCAAAGGGCCTGGCCATTAACATCTGCCGATACTGAGCTTATCTCAGACCGAATAAATACAAATCATTACTTAAGTTGTTTATCTTCTACAGCCCGTGTGCCGTGCATTTATTCAGGCTGCCAATCACTCTGGAAGACAGTGCAGACGATGCGAATGCAAGCTTATATACATTACTCGTATAAACTGTCATCTTATAATTAATAAATCTATGAATGTAAAGTGCTAGGCAAAAGGACTGTGTTAAATTGTTTATAAGGTCTAGACTAATTCAGTCTCAGTTAATGGATACAAAATCAGTTCACCTCCATGAGAAATACTAACAGGTTATGTGGAATTAGATGAATGTGACACCGGATATAAGCAGAAAGTCCCTCATCACCCTTGTTTATGTTCATTTTTTTGTTATCCCTTTTCAACTTTAAGAAGGTTTTTGAAATCTCCTGGACCAAAGGGATAACATCCTCTTCAAAGCTTCTTTAATCATCACTGTGTCATACAGCCAGATTGCCTCTGTGACTCTGTTTCAATCCATTTCTTCTCCACTTCAACCTAAAAAATACAAAATTAGGTTAGATGCAATGAAAATATGTCTTTACTATATAGACATTAAAGTTTGTAGTGCACTGTGCAAGATGTTATAGCACTGATGAAGCATCTTACCTGACAATGATAGCGCGTCCAACTGGTCACATGTTTCTGTGGCTGGATGTCATTCACAGTACCCAGGGACTTAACCCTGGTCTGTGACACAACAGCGCCCATAATTTCACATTCCATCGTGACAAAAGGGTACCAGTCATTTGGGATCTCCTGATCAGATCCCAGCTCCAGTTTGCAGGAAAATGAATGGGGATGATCCACTGCTGCAAAGCAGAAAACAAAGGTCACTTGTTGTTAGAGTATGACACCATTGTGTGGCAAACATACTGTGCAAGTGTAGAAGAAGCCAAGGCTAAGAAGATAAAAAGATGTGTGAGGCTGTTGTGGAGGGCTAAATGTTAATCTGTCAGAGAAATCTTACCTGTATTCTTCGCTGGCAGTCTGTCGATCTTCCACACGATGGCTGAATATACATTCTCGTACTTGACAGTGCCGATTGACACCTGCATGACAGGCTGTGAATCTGTAGCGGTGACGGCGCCCAAGCAGGCGTTTCTGTTCATTCGTGCCTTCAGGGACCTTTGTCGCAGTAAAGCCACCGTCTGTGTCACTTTGACCCAGTCGCCTGGCACCGGCACACGGATCACTACATTCTCACACAGTGGGTAGTGAGGGTCAGACCCCCTCATGGAGGAAAGGAAGGTAGAAGACATGTTGAGAAAGGCCTGGAGCTCCACATATGCACCTTGAACTGTGACCACAGCTTTGATTGAGAAAGGAATTTCTGTGCAACCCAAGACTGTTGTTTTGTACCGCATCAGCTCCACTCTGCATGCGTCAGGAGGTGAGAATTTAATCAGCCGGGACCTCTGAAACTCCGCATCATTGACACATTTGTGAAATTGACAGTCTGCAATCTCCATCCAGAGTTCATTGCCATCCTCTGACCCGTAGCTGGAGTTAAAGTGCAGCAAACCAAGGTCATTAAGAGCCAGAAAACAGTCCCCTAGTCCGTTCAGGAAAGCAAGACAGTGAATCTGGGTGAAGGCCGTCCGCTCTATGACTCCTCCAAACTTATCCAGTTGTATCCAGATGTGATCAGTGATCTGCAGTGACAGTTCCTGCTCCTCGTAATGGCGCCTCTGCTGGTGGGGCAAACACAGTTTGAAGATCTCTTCTTCCATAGAGACTACCAGGTCTTCCATCTCATCATGCACTGTGGAGCCAAACTTGAGCAGCTGCTCTACCTCTGCATCATGACTAACTTCCAACTTTGGATGATAGCGTTTCTTTTCTGTGTAGGAAAAATGTTCCACTTTGACTGTAAGGACCTTGCGGGGCTCGCCATAGGTTTCCAGTTTAAGATCTGAGAGCCTGCACTGAGGGAGAAGCTGGAACTCTTTGTATGGCTTCTCCAGACCTTTCTCATAGTACATCTGCAGCACACCTCCTGGCAACAAGCGGAGGTAGATTGGCCCCCACTGTCGAGAGGACATGCGGTTCTTTTTTTCTGGAATCCTGAGCATGACAGACCAGCCGTCTCTCTTCTGACTACGAAACAGGCCCCGTGGAACAAACTGGGATGAACCCTCGCTTAACACCTCATTCATGCAACTTAGCCGTCTCTCCCCATCTTTTTCGGTCTCCGTTTCCTGGTCCGTCTCTGCTCGTAGGCCTTCCAGCTTGTGGCAAACATAAGAAAAGGAGTTCTGGAGTTGGTCACGCGGTGGCTCACTGCCGTCTTTGGTCCGAATAAAGAAACGTGGTAGGCTGTTGTCGGTATCTGAGTCTGAGGAGGAGCTTCCCACATCTTCACTATGTCTAGGTCCATTCCAGAAGGGGTTATAGTGTCCTGAGTTCCCCTGGAAAGAAGGGAATGGGCTTGGTCCGTCTGAGGTTTGATTAAGGGCCTCTGGTGCAGGAGAGGGAACAGAGGTGGTAGATGTGCTCGAGAAACTCCGGAAAAAGTTGTTCTTTTCCTTCGTGTTAGAGTGAAATGGGGACGAGCTGCTAGGAACCCCACTCACAGGAGTGCAAAAGGGTGTGTTACATGGTACACAGGAACTTCCACTAAGACTTGAGTGGCTTTGAGGAGATTCCAGGGAACTACTGAAGCTCCAGGAAGTGTCTCTGATTGGAGGCAGCACTAATTTCAGACCATTGGGACGTGGTATTGATGCTTTGATAAGCCCGGGTGACTGTAGGGGCTTCTGAGGTGATGAGAGCGGCGTGTTGTCATCTTCAAATGTGACCCAGTTCGAATGATTTGTGGAGCACATGGCTGAAGGGATCTCCTGACTGGTTCAAAACAACAGTTCTTCCTTTGTTGATTTAACTATCCCCAATTCAGAGGCCTTCTCCTCTGTAAGAAAACACAAAAGAAAAATTAGAAAACAACAAAACTTGTTAAATCTTAAGACTCATTCATTAAAGATAAAATCTCAGAGGTAATCTTGAACAGATCTGCTCTCACTTAAAAGCATCAACAACTCCGCTTATCCTGTCGGTAGAAAAAACAGCTCTTGAGGACATAAATAAAACATATTTTCTTAAGGTACTCCATTAAAAATTAATGAGAGGCTGACCTCGTGAACCTGGAACAAGTTCAATTCTGTTAACACTACAATTAACTAAGGTTCAGTTGATGTAAAAGCTGAAGTAAGCATTCTGCAGTTCAGCAAAGCAGCAGCTTTTCTCTTGTGAAACCACAGATTAGAGCCTTTGGAGAATCCCCAATACATACATCCCTTAACTAAAAAGTCTTGCAAGTCATTCCATTAGAGTAGTATGAACAATCTTTTACAGAGGATTATCTTTTAGCTATAAAGACGATAAAAAAAAAGACTCAGAGCTTCTTCAACAATCAGATTTTTGTCTTTGAGCTAGTTTCAATGATTTACTACAAACAGTCAGATATAACTTCATGCACGTGTCTGTCATATGCGAGAAGTTAAATAAAACTCTTCTTCCCTTTTCTTTATTTAGATCAAGTAACACAGGCAAGGATACAGCGCTGTAGCCTTTATTCTCCTGGCAATATCTAGATGCATGGAAAAAGCTAATAAAACAGCACCGTGATCCTTGTTGTAATTAAATACTGAGATATGCACGACAGAGTCGATTCTTGCATTCAAACTTTGAAAAGCCAACATCACTCTTAAGGGCAACACTCTGGAAAACTGTTAATGTAAAACAAATCTACGCTTTCACTTTTTCAAAGGACTGGAAAAGTTTTCAGAATCTTCTACTGGAGCAGAGGAGGATTTTAAACACAGAGAGCATAAAACAAAAAGTTCAGAGTTGTGAAAGTTCAAAGGTTTTGCAATGTAAATGGTGTATTTTAGACATACTGGGCTTTGAAATGAGCGTAGTCTGAATATTTCATAGCAAGCCTGCTCTAAAATGCGTGTGAGAGAAGTTAGCCATGGCGGCAAATCCTGCCTCATTAAACAGCATGAAGCCAACTGTGAGAACCAGGTATAATGTGGCAAAGCAGCTGGTACCGCATGAAGCTTCAGAAAGGAGCAAAGTTGGTCAAATGTGTACGGCTTCTCTAGAAGATGAATATATTATCATCTGTAATATTAACTGTGGAACATTTTTAATGCAGGAATTAAATGTAGACAAAGAAGTGTGGATATTGCAAAACAGCAATGGTATTCAGGCTTATTTGCCGGCGGTTAGAGAGTAAACATGTCGTAATCTTTATACAGTCTTGCAGTTAATTTTATCGCTACTCAATCACAATCTGCCTCTTGATGTGCTGGCAGCTCTGTCCTCAGTAACATCCGGCTTTGAGGCCACAGAGAAGTCACTTAGAAAATGTTGTAGCTTCATCTCCCCATGAAAAGGGGCAGAAAGCCTCAATTACAGCCTCCCTCCTCCCTTCAAGATCACAGCCATGACTTGCATGAAGGAGACATCCAGTGGAAAGTTCCTCTTGCTATAAATAAACATGGGAGTGAGGGGGGGTAGTGGATTGACAACTCCTCAGTCAAAAGCTGGAGAACATCTTTCTAATGAGAGGATGTTTGTAATGACACGTAGACATTTGCACAAGTTCATCCATCCCCTCCGACTTATAGAATCCATCAGCTTTGATTCAAAGAGAAGGAGGAGCTCTCCACGGGGGTTACTGACAGCCTTTCAGACTCATTTCCAGTCCGCCGTCTCTTCCTGGGCTCTCTTGCAGTCAGTACAGAAATGAGACGCTGCTAAATCTACAGAGGACAAAAGAATACATTCCACACATTCCTCGGGGACAAGCAGCTTTGCACACAGGAAATACCAGCCTGCTGTATTCGTGTGAACTGACAACAAATATTATCTTAATATCATTTCATCACTTTTAAAAAACGCACCAGATTTGGAGACCATAAATTTGAGTTTGTCTGGTTATTAATCACTGTCAAACTTAGCAAAACACTGAGCAACAAAGGCGCCTGGTAACTAACAAAGGCTTATAACACTAATTTGATGCTTTCTAAACATATAAAACAAGTCTTTTTACAATTTTAACTTTGTATTTTGTTATCGTCTCCAGACTTGGGATGATGTTATGAGATTTCTAACTGCTATAAAGTAATACAAATAAAGGAATTGTAATTCTAAAGAGCAACAAGGCTAAAGTCTCTCGGTACAGGTAAATCGCAGCCTTGCAGTTAAGACAAAGAAGTCAGCTAATCCCACTCAGCATCTGAGGTTTATCATTTCTGATCTACTGTAATTACATAAATTAACACACTTGCTAAAGCTTGAGTTGGCAAAAAAATGTACGCAGCTCACGGACAATACCTTAATATGGGTGTGATGTCAAGTAATTATAACCCCTGGGTGGAACTGAGTCAGAATATGTTGCCAAATAGCTGCGACTGTCTGCGTTTAAAGAGTCCAGTCAGACTCAGCTCTTTATTAACCGACATGTCATGTGAAACAGTCCCGAATATCATGAGAACTCGCAATCCACAAAGCGGAACTGAAATGAAACTATCTCACTGGGATATTAAGTGGCCAACTTCTGGTCATTTACTGACAAATGATGACTGAGGGGAAACTCTCGTGGTTTAAGAATAAAACATACTTGAACTTTAACTTGGCAGACAGATGCTTCCTGATTAAACGAGACAAGTTCCTGCTGGATTCTCTGGATACGTCCTGTATACTCACACAACAGGGGAGAGTGTTTTCCTTAGAAAAATACATAGAGAAGCAAAACAAAACACTATCTCATTTAATTTGACGAGGGAGTCCTACTATTGTGACCACAATTACAGTGTAATCGAGTGCAGAGCTGAAAATGTGATGACCCATTTCCAGTGGCAACACGGGCACTATCTGCAAAGTAAGCTGTGTCCTCCCTTGTCAAACAAAGCAGAGCAGAAAGTTTAGGTTGCAGCTTTTGTTGCCTCTCACTAGGGCCTAAACATTTAATCCAAATATTATCAAAATCAAAACATGGCCGAGTGAAATACCCACATTGTAGGACCTAAAATGTGTAAGAAAATACTACTTTAAGCGAAGCATTGTGGTGCTACAGAGATGCCTCGGCTACAAATCATAGTCTCCACACGTAAAGGAACATGCTTGCTCTGTTCACACTGCAGAAAAAAATCACAACATCATTTAAAGATGTTTATCAGTGAAAAAGATAGCAAATATGTACTAAGAGCATGATTTGTATCGCAAAAATAATTACAATATGTTTTTCTTTTTATATATATTGTTCAGCTGTTGCTCACATACAGAATTAATTAATGTTAGGTTAGATTTATACAGCGTTGGAATTATTTATCAGACCACTGTGACCACTGTTCTCTGCAGCTTGCTTTGTGGTTCTTGGTGGAGTCATACTGCGTTTTCTTTTCGAGGTTATACAGGACAGCTATATTGCTGATTCCAAACTGGTCAACAAGGGCTCTCGCACTGTATTACTCTTAGTTACACACCAAGATGGCTGTCTTCTCATAATCTCGCCATTCTCTTCTATGAAGCATTGTTGAGTTTATGTTGGAATATCTGTTGACTTGCACAAAATAATGGGGACTCAAAAAATGTATTTGGCCATCTAGTGTGAATTTTGGATAGATCAAACATAATTTATTGCTCGTATTGACTTACTCTGAGACTTCTTTCATGTCTGTTGAAGATGCTGTAATTATTTAACCACTTTGATAGAATTCTAACAAAATTATCAATGCTGAAGGCCTGCTGGGTAGAACTTGCAAAAGAAAACTACAGGCGGTCTAATAATTATTTCCAAAGCTCTACTTCAACTGCAGGATTCTTTGTGGTTATTATAGAGATTTGTTCCAGTGCAGAAAAGCAAGAAAAAATAAGCAGGAATGTGGCTGCTTATTCAAATACTAATGATTCATTCTTAACTGAGGCATTTAGGAGTAAACTAATACAACTTATGGGAAACACTCTGCTTACAGTGTCACTTCTGAAGTAACACATCCCTCCCTCTGCTAAATTAAAGGAGCATTCATAAGCAATAAATCACAACTTGCTACTTTGGGTTTTGCTGCAGCCTCACTTATTAGCTTTGGATTGCTACATGTTAGCTGATGTTGGCTAACTTTAGCTAAATATTTGTGAGTACGAGCCACAGCTGAGCCACTTTACTGACGTAGTGACTCAACTTCTGCTTGTGTTTTAGCATTTTTCCATGACTGGTCAAGTGGCTGCTGTTCAACTAAAAGTTACTGTTTTAAAAGTTCCCATGCATTAAAAAAAAAAGTTTACATTAATGTCATCTACAGCTGCAAATAAAAAGCATCCTTCTTGTGGAAGCTCGTCTTTACACACTGTTGCACTATTGTTCCACGCAGCGTGGGGTCACTAAATGCCACACACACACACGCCGGTAAACAACATTTTGTTTTTTTTCGCCTATGGCAACTCTAGACTGGAGAAAGAAAACAGTACCAGCATGCTGTCATCCACAACAGAGCCAGCCAGGCCCGTGTCCCGGACAGAGGGGCCCGCTGCTGGGTTCAGCTCTGCGCCATTGTTTTGACGCATCAACTCTTGAGTAAAGTTGTCACTCTGCGTTACTTGTAGCGTACTTTGCACAACAGCAAAGCTAAACATGCGCCATTCAGCCGAGCTCCGGTTCAGAGTTACCGAAACACTTTTTAGAGTAGTTTCTAACGTGACCCGAACTAAGGCAGCTCTCTTTAAAAACAGTGCGACCGAAAAGGTGGAAACACTCACGAACTCACAGAGTCGGTTCTCCTGGATCAGGTCATGACTTCTGGGTGATGGACACGTCTGAACTCCGACGTCGGCCGGGTTTTGCTCAAAATGGCAGAGTGTAAATCCTGGGAGTTTTAACAGCGCGGCGCTTCCCCTCCCGAGTTCACACAGACTGTCCTCCAACGGGACACCGCGGGACTCTACACGGCGCTGATGCGTTCAAGGCCGTGGGAAATGTGGCTGCTCACAACTTGACTAGCAGAGATTGGGAACGCAAACTCGCACCTGGAGGCTAAATAATTACATGCTGAACCTCAATATTTCCATGTTGCGACAAATTAACGTTAATGTGCTGCCTTTAATGAATTTCTGAGTTGAGGTTATGAAACTGTAACTATAAACATCACATGAGCAAACCACAGGCATTGGTTTAATTAAAAATGAATCTATATTTGACTTTGATAGGTGCCACATGCACATTTAAATTAGATTCAACTTTATTGCAAACACTTTAAAGGAGCCTGCTAAGTAAAGAAAATGCAGTTTGGAATCTAATCAGAGGTGCAAAAAGGCAGTAAAAGTTGTGGCATAACACGAATGTGCTACAGTATGAGCAGAGTTAACAGGGAAATCAGTTACAACTGGATACAAATGAAGCATAGTAAGAAACAAGACAAAAATACAATCAAGATAAAAACAAAAAAACAGTATAATAAAGTGAATGTACACCTTTTACGTGTACATATGTGTACAGATATGGATAGGCCATGATGGATAGATGTACCAAAACTGTAGGAAACACATGGTGTGTATAAATGTACTTGAAAGTTATAAAGGCTACGAGGGCCACATGATGTTACTGCACTTGAGAAGTCATACATGGAAAAAACAATGTTACATTATGTCATTGCACTTGTACAGCTGTAAAGGAAACAGTGTTATATGATGTTTTTGCACTTGAAGTTGCATACTTGCATGCACTGTTTATACTTTGCATGAAAGTATCCAAGATATATGAATATGCAAGATGTTTGAGTAATATATACACCGATCAACAACAACATTATGACCACCTGCCTAATATTGTGTTGGTCCCCCTTATGTGATCAAAAATGCTCTGAACCATTGGGCATGGACAAGAGGACCTCTCAGGGTGTCCTATGGGGTCTGGCACCAGGATGTTGGCAGTGGATCCTTTGGGTACTCTGGCTTGTGCAGTGGGGCCTCTGTCAATCAAATTTGATCCACTGCATCCTGTTGATGCTTGATCAGAATGGGGTCTGGGAAGTTTGGAGGTCAAATTAACATCTTGGGCGATTGTCATGTTCTTCAAGATGTTCCTGATTGATGTTTTTGTCTAGCATGAGGGAGTGTGCTTGTTCTGGGACAATGTTTATTTGGGTGTCTAAGTCTCATCAACACAGATGCCAGAATCCAAGTTTTTCCAGCAGAACACCACATAAAACCAATATGATCAATGTTATTCACTTCACCTGTCAGTCATAATGTAGTGGCTGATTGGTGTATATACAGTACGACACAGTATAAACAGAATGAACAGTATGAACAGAGTGGTGTGGCCATGTTAAGATATAAATAGAATAAGATGTAGGTAATATAAGTGTGCTAGATAAATACCAATGTAAAGATAGATAAGTGTAAAAAAAAAA
>OMNN01001002.1:0-16998 GCA_900302755.1 Chromis chromis | reverse complement strand
ATTACAGTCGAAACGGTGGATATGGGATAAAAGATATATACAGTGCCTACACAATATGAACTGTGTGGTTTATTGTCTGTACAGAGAAAACATGTATATAGTTCTTATGTACAGTCACTGGAGGAAGATGTCTCGGTGGTGTTGTGTGTGTAATTGGACCATATGCTCATTTAAAAGTGTTAATTCCCCAAACAAAAGAAGACACAAGAGAGAAAATCCTACCTGTGTGTATTTACTCAGCAGGGATCATATTTAATGAGGAAAGTTGATCCAAAGAAGAATAGATATATGAAAGAAATATAGAATGCCTGAGAGCTTTACTGCGTTACTTTCCATCATATTTTGAATTGTCACCTGGTGCCTGGATTTTGTGTTTTCCTTTAGATAAACAACACGAAAAGACATTTTCACAATAAATGTATACAAAAACCTGGCTCATAAAAATCCACCAGAATAATAAAATAAAGTGTTTGGCACTAAAAATGTTGTGTAGGAGGACACCTAGACCCCACACTTAATGTGCTTCTCCCCCAGTGTTCAGATGAAACCTACGCCCATGCATGTAAGTCACAGTGCAGGCCTGTACAATAGGCCCACATATAGTATCTTATTACATCTTTGGTCTAATGGGGGAGTTGCAATTCTTTATGAAGGGTTTAGCAAAGATGGGACTTGAACAAAAGGTTGAATAACAGTACTTACAGGAGGGTTAGAAATACAATAATTATATGCTCATAAAGAATGAAAGGAGACACCTATTTGCCCTTTCATTATGTTGATTCAAGTATGTAAGAAAGTGCTTCACTCTTATCCTGTCATCATTATGTCTTCCTTGACAAGTATATAACATATATACAGCATTTCTAGCAGGATATTATGGTAAGCCACTTTCACATCACCACTGTCTCTTTATTACTAAACAATTACCAAAGGTATTATCACAATAGCTTTAAAAATATGAGGGAAAATGCTATCAGTCAAATTTATCTTTAACTGTGTTTATTGTGTGTTTTGACTCACAAATTCCACTCAAAATATGAATGCAGGGGGTGGAAAGAGAGTATGTAAGCATATGTGAACTGTATGTTACAATATTCTCAGTCAGTACTGGTATATTGCGACACCCCCTTGTCTATTCTGTTTTCTCTATTAATTCTGCAACCACTGACAGTACAAAAATGTCTTTCTAGATCTATTTTTTCCCAGTATTACCACACAGGAGGTCTTGAATGTGCAAAAAAGTGTCCATTATTAGCACTTTTACTACTTTTAACTCTGAAGTCATGTACCAAGAGCACTTGAACGCATCATGAATTCTAACAAAATGCTATGTCTTTCCTTCCAAAACAAGTGACGCCATCAAACACTAATCTTTCAGTTCTCACGTGTCCAGTTAATGGTGCTGCCTCATTTCCCAGAGGTTAGGGCGTGTTACAGGCTGTTTTTTTTTTCCTTTCAAATTACAGACAATTTAAATCCCAGTTTCTTCCAACTCTCAAAAAATGCAGCACATAAAGTCTGGTCACAAAGGATCATTAATAGCCAAGTGAATCTAAATACAATAAGCATTTAAATTTTGAGCAAGCTCTTTATTTTGTTTTCACATATTTATATGTGCTTTTCAACAGGTTACATTGTGAGAATACAAGTTTTGTTCTTTGTTTTTTTTATATCACTTTAGAGGACGTGGGCAAATCTTTGTGATCAAAGGTCTGCTGGCAGCTGTAGACTGGCAAACAAGAGGTTTGAATGAACTGCTCATGAGCACTGCTGGGTTGTTTTTTTTTCTTTTCGTTTACCTCATGTCACTACAAGCCAGCGAGGTTCTATTTTCCTGTAAACTTTAATGCCCTCTGCAATGACTCACGAATTGTCTAAGCACCAGTTACAGTGTGGGCCAATCCCTTTATGACACTTCGCAGTTATCCAGCCTTATAGGAGACACACACAAAAACTAACTGCAGACTCAGTTTTCAAAATCTGTGTAAAATAAAGATTTGTAACTTTTGAATAAATGCTTTTTTGTATATATATATATATATAATTTTTTTTAGAAATTATACAGTACAATTACATCATGATTTCAAATGAGTGTATATTCACATTAACCCTTTTCATCCATACATGTTACAACATTAATTTAGAGACTGTCGAGCCACACCAGGCTTCTGAGTGCACGTCCACATTTACTTTGGTGATAAAAATGAAGTGTTACAGAGCAACTTTACAGAGACAGACTGACACCATTTCACGAGCTCCAACTTGTCCATCCATTTCCATCAAGGTAAACACACTTAATCAGTGCTTGAAGGCAGGCATCTTTTCCTTTCTTTTCTCCACTCCCAGGGGACTGAAAGTTTTTCCAAAATGAGGAATGGATTCAAGTGCATCTTTGTTAGTTGTTCATTCAGGTTTAAAAAGCCCTTCTTTTCAGAAGCTTGTGATATATGCATGTGTTAGAAGGGGCATTTTGCTGTAGTTAAGACATAGTTGTCCTTGGAACGACTTGCTCAAATAATCCCTAATTGGATCTAAAACAATTTAATTGTAAAACAATACTCATCTTGTAAAGCCCGGTGCCATAGTCACACAATGAGACAACACTGTGCACACATACAGCCACACCAACATTTACTCTGTTTGCCTACTCCCACAGATAAGCAGTAAGAATGCACGGTTTCATTTTCTCCCACACATACATTAAGCAGGAAAACTACACACATTGATTAACAGGGTTTGGTCTTCAAGTCTTGACTTCAGTGAGCGTTACCAACTGCAACTGTTTCAGCTGTTTATTTTCCTTTTCCCCTTTTTTGGGGAAAAGCTGTTTCTCTCCAGCTGTGTTTTGACCCAAAGGTCAAGTTCCGGTACAGTTTCAGAAAGCATTTTTAAGCAAATCATGTTATGTTTTAACTGGTGCCGTGACAAAGAAAAGGGAAAAACAAAGCTTTTTCAGTCAAACATGTTTAAGCCTCCAAACAGTTCATTTGTATTGATACTGCACTGCAGTGCAGGAATCTGAGGCTCATGTAACCATCCTGTGGTTTGGTGACAGTGTTGGTACCACGACGCTGCTGGGAGGCTCCACAGTACAGATCTTCTCCCAAGGTGCCCAAATGGAGCCAGAGTTGTAAAAGCAGCTCTAGCGACCTTTGTTCTTTTTGGCATTTCCCTAAAGGAAACAAAAAACAAACAAACTTAGTTCTAAAAAATTTAAAACAAGTCACCATCCAGAATTGAAATTTCTGTGTTGCGTTTAGGTGCAGTGAGCTGAAATAGCTCAGGTTTGCATTCTGCTTCAATATCTAAAAACATGCTGAGGCTGGTTGCTGGCCTTCAAGAGAAAATCGCCACCTTTAGATCACAAACATGTCTCGTCCTGCCGCTTCCTAACCTGCAGCCATCTGTGTGCACACATGCAGGAACATGCACGCACAAAAACAGGCCTCTCCTTTACTGCTGCTTCAGCTTAACGACCTTTTCAGATGTCTCCAGCAGGTGCTTTTCCCATCAAACCTGGCAGCAGCCACAACACCACCACTGACCTCCCAGTTCACCTCATAACTGACAGAAACTTTACTATGTCACATTTCACTGCCAACTGATGCTTCACATTCTCTGGATTTGTATCTCTTCTCCTTAGCGACAGTGTTTTTCAAAGTATTTACCTGGAGACTGGCACAGCTGAAAACAAACCTGAGCGCGAACCAAAGTTTTGAAAGGCAAACGTGTTGAAAGGAGCTTGAAGTAAACAGGAAAAGAACTCTTTCTCAGTGCTGTACCTTGCTGCCCAGTTTGAGTGTGTCGATTTCCTCTCTCTGCTTGCTCAAAGTCTCATTCATACTACACAGATGGTCGCTCATCATGCTAAGCTGGTCTTCGTAGCTCCTCTTTGTCGTAGCCAGCTCATCCTATGTGACACACAGCACAGTGGCAATCTGAATGTTTTCTAAATTGGAAATATACTATAGTATATAACAGGCAGAACATTTTTTGGCAATGAAAGTTCATTTTACCTGCAAGCGTGTGATGTTTTGATTAGCCAGTTTGACATCATCACTCAGAGTCTCCCGTGATTTTTCTGCAATGGTTAATCTCTTAGCCAAAGCTCGACACTACAAAGAGAAAGAGGAAAGTAAACAACGGCTGTCCCCTGATAGGTTTAAAGCATGTCTGGCACGCTTCAGAGATCTGCTGCAGAAGCTGCAATGAAAGTAGACATTTCTTTGAGTAATGGGTATATTTGCGAGCAATGTCAAAGACAAATGGACAATTCAAAAAACTGACAACTTAATAGCTGTGAAGCTGACTCAAGATCAGGTGCATTCCTGTTGCTACAATACAAAATGAAGGCGACTGACAGGCCAGTTAGTCACAATACGACAGGGTGTCATTTAGACAAGTATCTACATTCAGATCAAGCCTCAACATAATACTAAAAGTATTGGGTGTCAGTTTCTCAGTAAATAAGGTAACACTTGGTAATAATGGGACTAAAGAAGCATTTAGAAAGTAGAAAAAGGATGTGAGAGTTTCTGTATCTGTTCTGTTTACGATGACATGCAATGTTAGAAAAGCAGTGTAGTATGAAAAGGTCAACCTCGGAGTGAAAGTGCACAGCTTTGCTATCAGAAATCTGGAGCTGAGTGGTGAGCTCTCCCACTCTGGCCATGTAGTGAGTCTTTATCAGCTGCTCCCTGGATTCCTCATCTCCCACCTGCAAATACAGACACAACATCCAACTAAATCTTTTTTTTTCCCCTTAGGGAAGCTTTGTGTTGCCAAATACTGTTTTTGAAACATATTTCTGTATTTAGGAACTCCTCATTTAAATAGGTAACTTGCTTAAGTGTATGGCAACTCACATGCTCAACTGTAGGTGTTGTGCATAACATGCCAACCTGGTGACAAAACAGAATAACATGTCAGAGACTTGATCCTAAATCAAATGTTGAATTAAAAATCCACTTCAAGCACAGACAGGCCTCTGCTAGGACAAATGAGAAACACATGAGATAACAACAACAGAAGCTAAAACACAAGTAGTACAGAGACTAAAACAGTTCTAAACAGTTCTGGATTATGTCTGCACTGTGAACTCCACACTGACTTGCTTCAACAACAGTATTCTTCTATTCCGCTATGTCAGCACATTGAAAATCTGAGTTTTATTAAGCAAAAACTGGCTCACCGTGGGAGCTACAAGAAAAGAACAATAATACTCCTTTTGTTGAAGCAAATCAGACACCAGTGCCATGGGCACCAAAATTTATCCTCAAACGAACAGGAGCCTGAGCAGTAACTATACCAGGCTGGTGCACAACGTCATCTCTTTCCCCGTGGCTCTCAGTTCTGTCTCTGCTTCCTCTTGGCTCTGTGCAAGTGTGCTGGCTGCAGCTGTTTGTGAGTTTGGACTTCCTCCTAAAGCTGCTGCGAGCTGCGCTTCCAGGTCCGCAATGCGCTGGTTTTCCTTTTCCAACCGCACCTTCCCCAGCTGGGCCTCCAGGAGCCAGTGCTCTTTCTCCTGCTCCAGCCGAGCGATCTTCTCCTGGCTCTGCTGCACCTGCAGGAGGCCAACGGGGAGAGGAGAGGAGTGGACAGTGAGCTTGTAGAAAGAGGGCTGAGCAAAGGTTGGGAGAAGTGAAAGGGCAACAGTATTCAAGAGGTAATTGGGAAACTATGTAACAGAACAGTTTGTAATAATTCAATATAGATTGTGAAAACACGTTTTGCAATCTTACTCTGATCATCACAGAGAAAATGTTAATATTAAAAGAAAAATGATTCCGAGCTCATTGGATATTTTCTTCTAAACGTTTAAATCGCAGTAGTCCATAAGACATTGTATTTGTTCATTAATTATTTTAACTTAGTGCTTTATAAACTTGGTGACATATTGGTATAAAAGCAAAAGACCCACTTAAAATAACAAATTAAACTTTTGCTGAGGACAAAGTATGCACAAACTCACTAGCCAAACTTCTCAATTCTTCACACCCTTTCCCTAAAGACCAACTGTCTGGAACTGATCTGAAATATCACATGACTGTGTTGGAGCTTTTTGCACCAGTTCTCCGTGTTTTATCAGCAGCTACAGACACTGTTGTTCTGCTGTTTCCTGTCTTCCTACATCCTCAGTTTTTTCTTTAATGTCAATATGACCCAAAGAAGAAAAAAAAAACGTGCTTACACGTGAAACCATTTTTAACTTTATCTCTCTTATAACACTGCATCCAGGGCAACCAAACCTGGCTGCCACTCTGACTCATACACAGTCAAGAGAAGAGAAGTCACAATGACCACAAAGGCCTGAGTGCCTGATTGTAGCTCATGAGCAAATGTACCTTCTTTAAATAGTGACTAGATAAATCTCCAAAAGGTTTCAAGAAAGCGTGCTTGAGCTGAGTGTCTTACCTGCTGAGTAAGACCCTCTCTGCTCTCAGTGGAGCTGGTAAGAATACGACGGTTTGACAGGGCTTCTCTGTATGGAACAGACTGTGGCCTGGCCTGAATGAACAAATAAAATGGTAATATAATGGGAGATCTGTCATTTATTAACACAAAATATGCAGTTAATATGCCCAAAGAACTTTATTTGTACAGCACTACTCTAAAAGTACTTAGTACAGAAAAGAAAAATGAATACAAGCAAAACATACGGAATCATAAAAAACAGGGATAAAAGCAGATAAAAACACAAAGAAGCAAATATAGAGATATAAAAACAGCCTGCAACATGAAATATTCACAAGGGTTTTCTTAAAAGCTGGGTAGTCTGTGTTCTAAAGTCTGGGGGCACCAGACAAGACCTGGTAATAACCAGCACATTTAATAATATACTAACCTTTTTGATAGTATTGATATAGGCAGCTGCTTTCTTTTTGTTGGCCAGCATACTCTCTGCTTGCAAGGGATTGAGTGCTACTGTGCACCCTCTTGGATTGTAGCCCGATGATGTGAAGAAGTCCAAGTTGTTGCTGAAGAAAGTGGCAATCTGCAACAAATTAATGTGATATTATGTATCATGTCACTCAAGCAAAAAAGATCTTTGCAGTTTCCCCAGCTAAAGAAACACTAATTAATGTCTACATTCCTCAATGCAGATACTCAGCATTCTGTGTAGCCTCAAATTAACGAGAGTGTTTACAGCAGGGAGATGATTCCACCACAAAGTGTCCAGGATGATAAATGTCTGAGCAATTAAGCTATTGCCTGCTCTGAAAGTGCCGCTCGCTGCACACATCATGCGAACGCGTGTTATTTTATTCAGTGCTGCAACCCAGCAGACTGTGCCTCCTATCAGCAGACACATCACAGCCAACAATTGACTTGATTCACAAAGAGAAATCATTTAGCCCTTTACTCTGACTGGGGAGCAGCTGTACAAACTGTAATTTGGACAGTATCTTTCAACATTTAAGCACTGCCCACCTGAGTCCCGCTGTTCTGTGTTATCACATTAGTGGCAATTTACCAATCTGATCCAGTTGCAGTGAAAATTTGCTGCTACTTACAATTAAGCTTTTATGCATTACAGCTAATAACTAAGCCACACTGCTTCAAAGTACAATGGAGGAAATGTAAACCTGTCTGCTGCCTGCCCCCTGTTGGCCATACCTTGCCGGTGCTGCTGGTCAGCGAACCCAAAGATCCCAGGAGGCACTCTGTGGTGGTACAGAGCTTTTGGGTGACGGTGGGGAGCTCCTGCTCAATGCCAGCCTTCTGGTTGTAATGCTTTGACATCTCTGGACACACAGAAAGCAAAGACAACAACAGGAGATTCATTTATATCATGTGCTGGCTTTAAGTCAATTCTTCAGCTTCACTATGTAGTTATGTCAGTTTATCATCTTTTGAGATCAAAAGGCAGCTGTTTTATGTTGTTTCCCTGCTGACTGATGTGGAAATTATACGCTTTAGATTTTCACAATATTTACCAATTATTAAACTTCAGGTTTTTAGTGTATATTTGACCACAATCACCAAGGTACATGTTACATAAACCCATTTTCACTTAACTAAATGAGTCAGCTGTACAAAAGTGACTCTTCTTCAAAGAGCAGAAGATTATATTTCCATTTGGTGTCGCAGTGTGATAGAAGCCTCACTGAAGCCTCTGGATGTTTACTCTTCAAAAGGGGGAGGGTGGCAGATTGTGAAAACAGAAAGCAAGTCTGACTTTTATGAATGGCAACTGGAGCGCAGCAGTTGCGTGAGGGAATCGTCATGCTGTGTGTGAATAGCTCCGGGTCAAAAATGGCTAACAGAGCTGCTCACCTTTAATGGCATCCTGAAGACTGTGTAGGCAGGCAGCCAGCTGGGTGAAGACAGCCGAGGTGCTGCTCTGTGGCATGGCATCCTGCTGAACACCTGTCACACATTGCACACATTTGTAAAACATGCATGACTTATCATCACTTCATAAGCCTCTGCTTTACATAAAAATGAGCAAATCCACTATTTTTTTTAAGAACAAATACAATTATTTATATGACTAAGTTAATTAAAAACTCCAACACAGTATTGACTGGGATAAAAGGCAGAGATTTCAGGCAAAATGAGTGCAAATGCACTGCGTTAACCTACTGGGTAAGGCCAAGAGGTTAATGTAGTTCTGCAGTTTCTCAAACACAGATGTTACTCTCTTCATGTCACTCTGCAACTCCTTGTTTTTCGCAGTGAGGGCAGGAGTACAAAGAGGTGCCTCGCACTCTTCTTCCAGGCTGAAAAGCAAGAGAGAAGATAACCATCACTACAGCATCCTCCACTCCATTACTCTCTCTCTTGCACACACACAGCACTGACCTTTTTAGTTGGTAAGGAAGGATCTTTTGCAGAAAGTGTGTGTACGTGGAGAAATTATCAGCAAAACTCTTCAGCTTGACCACAGTCTCCTTCAATTCAACAACAACAAAAAACACAATTAGTGGTTCATTATGAACAAGTCTTCAAATGCCCCTGTCCAGAACTCACCAGTACTGTGACAGTGTCCTCTGTGATGCTTTGGTGTAACTGCAGAAAGCTGTCCTCCAGGGGGCGCACATAGGCTGCATTCTCATGTAGATACTGTGAAAACTAGGATAAGAGAGGAATTACACATCTGAATAAATACCACTCCATATGTAGAGTCTGTGTTACTGCCTCATACAGTATAGATCATATTTGGCACTGACTGTATTTCTTGTGTATGGCTGCCTCACCTTCTGGTTGAGAGGAGAGATGGACTCAATGGAAGAGTCCAGGGGATAGATGTGTACTCTCTGCTCTGTGTAGGAATGGAAGTTCAATAGAGCAGCCACCAGGTCCTGGATAAAGCCCAGGGCCTGTCCTGCCACATCACGGGCCTTAAGCTGATCCACAAAAAGACAGCACAATCCACAGACAACTGTTACAGTACAGCTCTAAAAAAAATAACACTGTATGAATCCATCTGTGACATAGTTTGTATCCAAGTTGATATTATGACAATCGTGAATACGAGAGTACTATTGTATTGTCTTGGATGTTTATTGAACTTTTTTCCAAAATGTCATTTAACTAGTGGAGCTTGTTAAAAGCTTCTTTAAATATAATTCAGTTGACAGTATATTTAAAAAATAAATGTAAACAAAGATGAGATATATGACGTTGTCCACTAGTGATTTAGCATTAGATTGTCCACAAACATGTCATGTGAAATAGTAGAATATTACCATCATCGCACCCCAGCCCCAGCCCTGTAGATCTATGTACTAGGGTGTGCAGCACTACAGTACACAGTGCCTACAAAAAGTATTTACCCCACTTGGAAGTTTTCCCTTTTTATTGCTTTTTTTAAACATTTAATTATGGTCAAGTTAACAAGAATTATTGAAAAATGTAAAATAAGTGATTGCATAAATATGTTTGTTTGGTGGACACCACAAATCATCACAAACGCACAATCCCCACTGTGAAGCATGGTGGTGGCAGCATCATGATGTGGGCATGCTTCTCTGCAGCAGGCCCTGCAAGGCTTGTGCAGGCTGAGGGTAAAATGAATTCAGCAAAGTATAGGGAAACCCTGGAAGACAACCTCATGTAGTCTGCAAGAGAACTGCAACTTGGGAGAAGATTTGTTTTCCAGCAAGACAATAACCCAAAGCATAAAGCCAAAGCTACACAGCTACGGTTTTATAACAACAAGGTGAATGTTCTGGAGTGGCCAAGTCGGAGCCCAGACCTCAGGCTTGGCTTGGCTTGAAAAAGGCTGTTCACTCATAATCCCATTGTAACCTAACAGAGCTTGACCAGTTTTGCAAAGAAGAATGGGGTAAAATTGCAATGTCCAGATATGCAAGGCTGACTGAGACCTATCCGCATGGGCTCAATGCAGTAATTGCAGCCAAAGTGGAGTGAATACTTAAACAATAACTTATTCTACATTTTATATTATGAATTAACTCACATTACTTACACATTACTAGACATTTATTTTCACTTTAACATTAAAGACTTTTTTTTTGTACGTTATTTTCAAAGAAGCCAAATTAAATTGACAATGATTTAATGGTGAAAAGTAATAAAATCGAAAAACTTCCGAGGGGGTAAATACTTGGGTAAACACTGTAATGTCTAGGTGGGATTCATATATAGAGGCATTCAGTCATAATTCCACAGATGGTATTGTTGACCACTGGCTCCTCAACCAAGCACATACACTAAATTACTGTTTCAACAACGCATCAGCAGTAGGGTAAAACTAACTGGTCTCATGTTCCCTAATATTGGGGGAACAACCTTACGCTTGGTGAACATTTTGGCATTTGGAAAGGGGTGAAAGCACACCACAGTAAAGGAAAGGGTGGATTTATAACTCATGGCAAAATGAGAACATCATTGTAAAACCAAATGAGGAACCATAATCATTTTATCTTGATTACCTTTTGTTCAAAATCGTTGGAAACCAAAATCATAACAAAAAAAATATAATTTGGTTAATTGCTCCGGATTCGTTTTACTGAGGAAGTATGGACCTTGAGGTTAACTCTGAACGTTTACATATTAACAAGTCAAGTAACTAATGTGTTTTTTCCTCACTCACCTGGTGCCTTCGATTGTGTGATGGCACATTTAGGCTGTTGTAGTCACTAAATTCTGCAGAGAAGAAGAGAAAAGCAGTTAAGCCAGAGCAGAACCTCAGCCCCTGCACTGAACTTTATTGACTCGACAAACATAGTTTAAATGGTTTAGTCTCCTGCCTCCTTCGGTGCAATATTACAGTTTGGTGTAGCATTACACTGCTTACTCCAGGGCAGCATGTTGTTATGGTATCAGTGACAAAGACATAAGTGTTCTCAAATAGATGTCTGTTCTGTAGCAGATTGTTTTTGTCCGAGTGGCTTAGTGCCAGATACTCACTGGTGTCATTGAAGGGCACTTTCTCCTGGATAACACTGCTGCTTTGTTTCACCTGTCTGTTCAGCTCTGACTGGCACCGCCTCAACTGCTGCTGACTGCAGGGGGAGACCAAAAGTGTTTGGTGGATTAAAATATGCATTTCAATAAATAATACATAGTATATTCATTTGAATTCAGTTTGAAAATAGAACTGCAATGAGCAAAAATGTGCATCACAAAACATTAGCACATTACTGTAGAAAATATTAATCATAATCCGGTTAGAATAACATCTTATAATTTCCAAGATAATTCTAACACTGATATATAGAGCAGGTATTTTTGTGCACAGGTTCCACCAGAGCAGAATACCTGAACAGTGCTGTAACTCTGTATGCACATGCAATGCCTGCAAATCTAGTTAGCTGCACCTCTCTGGATTCTATCTCCACACTGTTGGATTCAATTATTTTGAATCTGTAAATAAACAGTAGATGTACCATTCTTCTGTTCGCATCCTACACTCTTTTGCTTCCCTCTCCAGAGTTTGTGATTTCACCTGTCAGGAGAAAGGGAAAGAAGAAACATTTTTAAAACCTTTCCCAAAGCTGACAAACATAAATATTTCTTTCTCCTCCTCCTGGTGATCCTCACCTCTAAACGTGCTTTGTCACCCTGCAGCCGCTCAATTGTTTCCACATACTTTGTGGTGAGTCCGTCCACAACAGTCTGATGCTGCTCCGCATCTTTCTCCAGCTCTTCTAGCCGTGACTTCAGCTCAGCCTCCTGCCTCCTGTGCTGCTCATCTGCTTCATAGAACTAATATACAGCAGAAATTATGTAATTTTAAATAATGTATATACAAAAACAAAGATAATCGATCAACGTAAACACAACATGGCATCCTACTTGGATATGAAGTCGTTCATTTTCTTCTATCTTTTTCTGCAGGTCCTCGTCAAAAACACTCTGAGTCTGTAAACCATGCTGCGAGGGAGAGTCTCCTTTGCTCTGGAGAAAGAAAAGGAGCCGTTAATGATCTATGAGCTTCACAAACATTACTGTATAATCATCATAATTATGGAGCTTGCAAATTCCACAATCCCTCTTAAAAACACTGTTTTTGCTATGAGATGAGTTTTAGGATCATTACCAAAAAAAATAGATCATACATCCTGTTCCCTCTACCCAATCATGAAGCCACTCCCTTGATTTTTCCCCTCATGATCACCTTCCCCTTTTTGCCCTTGGCTTCACTAACAGCGAGCTCCTCTTGTAGCAGCTCCACCCTCTTGGCCAACTGCTGGTTCCTGAAGCTGAGACTGTCCATCTCCTGCTCCTGCTTCCTCAGGCTCTGGTCCCTCTGCTTCAGCTGCTCCTGATTAATGAGAAATATGAGTATAATGAATAACACATCTTTTTAAAAACTAATGCATCAAGCAAATCACTGCCTCTAAATCACCATGAAGTCATTCTGTTGTCATTGTGCAACCAAAGCATAACTAACAGCATCATTGCAACAAGTACTAATCAGATTAGATGATCTCCGGACATCTCCATTGAGTCTTAAAGGCTAATTCTCATATTTTTGAACCTGTGCCCTATTTCCTCATTATTCTATGTGTAAATTATTAATAAGAAAAAAATCTTTGTAATTGGTCCAACAGTGAGTGAGAACGCTACAACTCACAACCACGAAAGAGCTAAAATGTAATGCCACATTGCATTTGTACATACTACTTGCTTACTGAGTGACTGCTTGGCTGTTATCCTGCCAGACTTCTGTGTGTACTGATGCCAAGGGGGTTTACAATGAATCAAGTTTGGCATAGCCAGGTTTTTTTTATGTAAGTGGACTTGACAAAACCTAAAACCACAAGCAGTGAAATGGGTATCAAGACGGTGGTTCTCAAGGTTCTTTGTTATCCCAGGTTTTCTTCATCAGGCTCTCTGCAGGCTCCCATAAAAGGCCAGGTTTGAGGCTCAGCTGACTCTATATCCGCACAAAATAGACTGATGGTGTGCCACCTACTTCAGTCAAGAGGAACAGGTTGTTATAATAATGTAAAAATGTATTATGGTACAAAGCGCCGTTACAGCAAATGGTGCAGTGAAAGTTATTATACTTATTTTACCACTCAGTCCACTCTCAATTCAGCTGCTCGTTTCTAACATGACAGCCGCATATTAGAACTGTTAAACCTCATGCATTTAAAAATGATACTCAAGAAGAGCTTTTAGGTCTGACATCATGCCAAAACGAAGGATATGTAGAACTTGATTTAGCAAAGAAGTAAAAAAAAAAAGAATGTTACTAATGAATTATTCTCTGTGATAAATGCCAACTGACTAATCAGTTTTCTTATCTGTGTTATATTAGCTGCAGTGTCAATAGTATAAAATGGACTTGGCAGCAAATCATTATAAAATACAAAAACATATTTATAAATTTTCTGCATCATTAACTTAACGCATGTGGTTCCCATAGCAAATCAATGCATACAATTTGTACTGTGTCTAAGTACACAACTTCATTCTGTGGCATTACTAATGTACAGATCAACAGGTTAGATATAACGTGTTCCCCAAGCTGAGAATCTGTATCACTCAGAGAGAATATGGTCATGAAATGAATTACAGCCCATTTAAATCCCAAACTCTAAACAGAACCTCCTGTGGGACATGTTAGCTGTGCACGATAACTTACCTTAATGATCTAGTCAGGTCAAATAGGAGCAGCCATTATGACACTGAAATCTCTGGCTTAAGGCTCAAAATAACTCACTGACCTATCATTCTTGCTTCGTAGTAAAGCCCTCAGGTCAACTAAATAACTTCAGCTGATAACATAACCACCACTTAGTCTGCAACAGGTTTCTTTGCTCTTTAAACATCACAATCTTTTGCTTTAGAGAAAAGTGCTATGCTGTATTTCTTCTTCTATTGGACTGGCAGTTGTCACCCTGGTGAAAAAGGTCTGCAAGGAGCAGTGTGTGGACAGGAGTGTTTCCACCCATTATACAGCACAGCTAGTTACAACTTCAGAATGTCTGAGAAAACTTTGCAAAGAGTGACATGTAATTTAGCTGCCATAAATCCAAAATACGCAAACATGAACCACTGAGACATAATAATAATAATCTAATAATCTAACATTTATTGATCCCCTTGGGGAAATCCCTTCTCTGCATTGACCCATCATATTCATAGTTAACCTTAACTATACATACTAGGAGCAGTGGGCTGCCGCGGTGCAGCGCCCGGGGAGCAGTCAGGGGTTAAGGGCCTTGCTCAAGGGCCCACAGTGGTGGCGACTGGGACAAGCGGTCGCTCTCACTTTCCCACCTCAACCTCTTGCCAGTCCGGGGGCTCGAACCGGCGACCCACCGGTTACAAGTTTGCTTCACAAACCACTAGGCCACCACTGACCCATCTCCTTGCTCACCTGTCTATCTCTGTATCTCCTATTCATCATGTGGTCAGACACCTACAAAAGCAATCTGAGTCTGCCAGTCACAAAAACTAACACTTCAGTCCAGATGTAGCATGCCACTTTACCTTCAGCGAAACAGAATTGGCCTGTTCATCCACAACTGCCTTCTTCAACACCTGGTTCTGAGCACGGAGCTGTGAAAACATAAAGAACAAGACACTATGACATTAAACATAAAAGCAACAAAAAATGTTGTCTGTAGCCGGGATTTAGATTCAAAGGTAGTTTCCAAATAAAGAATATTTTGATATGTATACAGCGTCTGCATTCACATTTGCCTTTACACAGAAAACCTCTGTCCTCAACAACTTGTGTATCACTGTTGTTTTTCAACCTACTCTACATAATATCAAGGATCAACAAGATATTTAAAACTCATTGTGCTTCACTGTATGGCTGGGAGCCTTTAAACACACTAAATTAACCAGAATGGGAGCTTGATGTGTGACGGTTGCACAGTCAGCACTTCCTGAGCAGGATATGGTGCTTGGCTAATGGGGAGATCAGAGTTGAAGAGGAAATAGCTCTCACTCCCCGTGATGTCAGCTGACACAGACACAAAGGGCACATATAACTCTGAAGAGAAGACACAGGCTTTACTGTCGCTTGATAACAAATTAACCATGAAAAGTGTTTACAGCCCTCGAACACAGCATTTATGTTAGTTGCTTAAAACGTCAAATGAGGCAAGGCTCTCTTTTCACAGCTATGACAGACTATTACATAGTCTAAACATAATGCAGCAAACATCCAAGCTTAAACACACCATGAAAACAAATCCTCACGCACTCTATTCCAATATTTATATTATATCAATGCACACTCAGTTGCATATAAGTTATACTAGTACATCTGCCTTAATATGCCCTCTCAGGATAGAGATTATTGTAGGTCTGCTTTGATTATGTGCATTTAGTTTCTGGTAAATATACCTAATAGACACCAAGGCTGAGTGTCTCTTTTTGAATGGCAATAAGTGTGTATAGTCAGCCTAATCGATTCCAGTGAATTTCAGTCTATCAGCAATGACAAGTATTACTTAAACAACAGTTTAAAAAGCCAACACCCAGTTTTACCTTTGAATACTCCTGTGCCAGCTTGCTGTATTTACTTTGCAGGTCTGTAACGTTAGCCATGGTCGCTAGAAAAGTTCTCCAGTCGCTAACAGTTGATGCTAGAAATCGTTATCTTAGCTAGCCCGGTTAGCTGACTGCTGTCCAGTTAGCCGCTCCAACACCGTACTTCACACTGTCAGCTGCTTTTAATGTTGACGCTGGGCACGGTGAGCTGGATCCTAGCTAACTCAGGTTAGCTAGCCCACGGTTATTATTAACTACTCCAAGGCGGCTTGTTCCGTTACTTGGGAAAACTGCCCGCGAATACATTGTGGCAGAGGAACCGTCATGAGTCCCGGAAAATGAACTGCTTGGTGGTCATCTGATTTACGCTAGCAGCCGGACGTTATTCCGACTTGACAGTTGTGTTTTTTAAGTTAGCAGTTAGCGGCGACAGAGCCTGCTAGCTAGCTAGCCGACAGCTAACGAGCTATGTAGCAAAACAAATCCCGACAGCGAGCAACACATGTACGTGAGTATTATCTGACAGGAGCCGAGTCACCCCGCGGCGTCCGCTAATCGTATTAAAGAGTGAGGGTAGCTGCTGCTAAGCTAGCGAAATAGCCTTAATTAGCCATTCATCTGGAGGAACAGTTTCATTTTGTAGCTAACCCGCAAAATCCTCAAATGAGAGCCGAGCACAGACACAAGCACAGAGGTCAGAGTTGACAAACAGAAAAGTGGTGAGCTGCTGGAAGGAGGGCGCCGTCTAGCGTCTGAAGGCCTCAAAGGATGGATGGATGGATGGATAGATGGATAGATGGATAGATAGATAGATAGATAGATAGATAGATAGATAGATAGATAGATAGATAGATAGATAGATAGATAGATAGATAGATAGATAGATAGATAGATAGATAGATAGATAGATAGATAGATAGATAGATAGATAGATAGATAGATAGATAGACAGAAAAGAAGGCCCCTTCATAAATCACATAGACAGAGAATTGGCTTGCTTTTTGTTTTTTAAGCTGCACATTCAGCAGATGTGTTTCTGTTTGACTATAGGCTTTCACAGCTGTTCCC
>OMNN01001000.1:14711-51408 GCA_900302755.1 Chromis chromis | reverse complement strand
AAATTGTAAATTCCAAAAACACGACGTTTGTAACACCACTCAAAGTTTATTCCACCGCCATGTTCATGCCCGGGAAGAACAGACAGACCCGGAAGTCCCACAGACTCACGCGATATCACATTCTCAACCACAGGAAGTTAACAATCTCCCTCTTTCTTTAAATAAAAAAATCAGGTAGTAAAAGGTATACCTTGACAGATAAAACATCCAGTCACCATAAACAAATATTTGTTAGAACACAGTGCAAACTACGCACAGTAACAGTAAACAAAAACACAAATACAAATACAATACAAACAAATACCTTCACAGAAGCCAGACACCCTCATCCAGTGCTTTAAGAAGTATGAGGGGGGAAGCACCTTTCTTAGTTAAACAGTCAGCGAGTTGTGACTTGGCTTCTGACCAACACACCTGTTTGATTTTGTTAGCATGTAGAAGCTCTTTAATGCTGCTTATTTCTAACCTGAGTCTCTTTTCTGTGACCTGTTTTGTAGATTTAAGAGCATCAAACAGGGAATGATTATCAGTAACACAGATAAGTGGAGGAGTGTTCAGATCAGCTTTACCAGTGGTGAGCTCAGAGTAGAGTGTAGCCAAGAACATTGCATTGTCAATACCATCTGACATGGCAAGGGTTTCCCCTGCCAGTGTACTTCTCACTACAGTCTGATTTTCTTAGATTGCCAAAACAGAGGGGAGAACTTTCCTGTTTTTCCCATGAGGGCAATTAAAGCCCCTCCCTGTGTACCTCCGTCTGGAAGATTGCCCAGTGAAGCATCACTGAAGACAACTAGACTCAAATCATCACTGTTGCCCAAGTGTTGAAACTTAAGTGTGACCTTCTCTGACTTAAGTTTACGGATCACTCTGTTTACCTCATGTATGGACTGAACAGTGGCATTTTTAATGTTGGATGCCAGACTACATGTGTCAAACATAACATCTGGTCTTGTTTGTTTTGCAACCCACAAAATCTGTCCTATTTTAGACCTGAGTTGTTCTCTCTCTGCCTCGTTTAGTGGGACATCTCTCTGTACAGCTCGTGCTGTCTGTAAATGAACTGGTTGCAGGTTGTCAATGTAACTGTGCTGATGCACCTGTACTATGCCACCCACAGTTGCAATGTCCATCCCCACATATGAAAAACTCTCATGCTCTTCACGGCCAACATGAAAAGCAGACTTAACTACAGGAATAACGTTAGCTACAAAGTACTCTGATCCTGCCCAAAGAAAGTCATCAACATGGCATGCCAGTACTCCCGTGACCTCAGACTTCTCATTCTGCCAATAGAATACTGCAGGATCCACTTGTGACATTGTCCCACCAGTGTTCAGCATGAGTTCTTTGACTTTATTGTACCAGTAGAGGGAAGCGTCCGCAAGTCCATATACACATTTCTTCAGTTTCCACAAAACATTGTCCACGCCCGCTTCAGATGGGGGACGAATGTAAATGTCTCTCGAGAGTTCCATACCCTGCAAAAATGCAGATTTAATGTCCATGGAATGAACTTTCCATTTGCTTTGACAGATTACGGCTAACAGCAACCTGAGTGACTCTGATGCACATGTGGGAGAATCCTTTTGTAACTCATGAATATTTACTTCTTCAAAACCTCTTGCCACCAGGCGAGCTTTGGGGACAATACCATTAGAAGTTTCTTTCAGTGTACAGACCCATCGAGTAGAAATACATTTCTGACCCTTGTCTGTGACCTCTTCATAGACATTATTGTTACACCAGTTTTCAATCTCTTGCTGTTTAGC
The DNA here is from genome assembly GCA_900302755.1 of Chromis chromis. Classification (NCBI taxonomy): domain Eukaryota; kingdom Metazoa; phylum Chordata; class Actinopteri; family Pomacentridae; genus Chromis; species Chromis chromis. Next base: position 49,636 of record OMNN01001000.1, on the reverse strand, counting down.
AGCATCAAAAGAGACGTCTTTGGTAATTAGTACATCAGCATCTGTGTTTTCACATTCAGTGTGAAGGTTATCAAACTGTGACAAGTCTAATGCTTGTTGTTGTCCCTCACTGCCATCAGGTTCGAGATACTGCACATTGTACCAGTTTTTGTATTGCCCCTTGGCTTTTCCTGCTCTGCCTAAAATTCTGGCAGTGTGCCTAGTACCATCATCTCTGTTTGTAAATGTGACCATCTGACCTGTTCTCAGTTTTACATCAGTAGAAGGCAGACTATTATTTACATCACTCTCTGGTCCAGTATGCATCTCATTAGTTTCTCTGAGGTTTTCTCTCTCATCTGTTTCTGTGTTTTCAGAGATTTTCTCTTCTCCATTAACGCTCTGTTCAGCATCTGAAATTTCTGACACATCAGTGTGAACTATGTTTTCATTTTCTTTATCATTTACAGGAACACTGGGAAGTTCTGGTTTATCCTCATGCTGTGCATTCACTTTACTCAGCCTAGACTGGTGTACTCTGACAAGAATTCCACCATGTCTTATGAACACTACAGCTCCATCCTGACCAATAACTATACCAGGACCCTTCCACTCTGTACTGTCTACTCGTTTGTAGTACACTTTGTCTCCTGTCTCATACTTTTCATCTGTAGGCCTGAGCTGCTTGCGTAATGCCCTTCTTATTCTTTCTGAGCATTCCACCTCTGTGAAAGCTCTCCGAGAAGCATGTAATGCTGCCAAGTGCTGCCCTACTCTAGTACTCATAGTAGTGCCCTCTAGAGCAGGTAGTTTATCAACAAAAACAGAAGGAAGATTAGGACTGTGACCAAACACAAGCTGGTGTGGACTATAACCATGCACATTGATCATGCTGTTTTTGGCCATAAGAGCCCAGTCTAGAGCAGTTTGCCAACCACACCCACTTTCCCTTTTCACCTTCAGGAGGATCTCAGTCAGTGTCATGTTGTGTCTCTCCAGCAGCCCATTGCTCCAGGGACTGTATCCCGCTGTAGTCTTCGTTTCAATGTTGAAGTTCTCTGCCATGTCTCTAATCTCCTCATTGTTGAACTCTCCGCCGTTGTCTGTGTAGATCCGTTTGGGTGCTCCGTGGACACTTATCCATGAGTGAATGAAGGAGTTGACGATCTCTGAGGGTTTCTTGGTCCTCACAATGTTTCCAGAGCTGAAGCGTGTGAAGTGGTCGATGATGTGTAGGTACCATACGCCAGGTTCCAGCTCATGTAGATCCATAGCCACCGTCTCATTGTACTCTGAGGCTAAGGGCAAACCAACAGCAGGCTTGGGCTTGGTTCTGCTGTATCTTTGGCATATCTCACAGTCACGAATGATCTCCTGCAGAATTACTGGACAGTCTTTGTCAGTATTTCCAGAGCTTTGGATGAGTCTCTGCAGCCGGTCTGCGGAGGCGTGGCCAAACTGCTTGTGAAGCTTCAAGAGAATTTTATGCTTTTCTTTTGTGGACATCTCTGCTGTGACGACGAGGACTTCACTCTCATTGCAGCTCACTTTTGCACTTCCGTCTCTAATGTCCACACAATAGTGTCCCGAACTAGTGAGCTCAAGAGGCACTTGCTGCTTAAACATGACAACTCTGTCATTCTCCATATCTAGAAGAGTTCCTGCTCTCTTTAGAGACATTTTGCTTAACAGTAGAGGGATATCAGCAGGAACAACTTCTGTTTCAATGTGGCATCTTGTTTGTCCTATTTTGGCAGGAAGCCTCACTTTTCTGTTTGACTGTACCACTTGTCCATCTCCAAATCTAAAAGGTCTGCAGCTTGGTGATTCTGTTTGCAGCAGTTTGTTGATTTGACTTAGCTTCAGATCTTTCACGTAACTATCCAGCCACTTCTCACCACAAACAGTACGTGTGCATGCAGTGTCAATGATAGCTGATCCCAGTGATTCAGCTAGGAAAATCTCAGAGTCAGTCATAACTGCTTTAGTAAACAGTGTAATGTTGCATTCTTCTACATGTTCGTCTTCTGTCAACTTTACTTCATTCCTTCGATGAGGACAGTCTTTAGCCCAATGGTACGTGCTCTGGCAAATGGCACATTTTGTTCGCTTACCATATTTGTCGAGTGGATTTGTACCTTGCTGTGGCTGCCGTTGTCCGCTCTGTTGCGGGCCGTAGCTCCGTTTGAATTTGCCCGGTTGTCTTTGCTCCGTGAAAAACGCTGCATCTTGAATCTCGCTGCCGTTGCTTGCTCCAGTGGTTTTCCCTCCGAAAATCCGTTTCAATGCTGACTTCATGGATGCAAATGTCAAATCCGTGCACGCTGTGAGTGCTAACTGCCTACTCTTCTCCTCGAGACAAGCCGTGTCCAGGAGTTTAAACGCCAACACAGCGTCAGGCAGGGTCATGTTGTACTTCTTCATGCGGTTGTATCTTTGCTCAAAGTCTATTATGTAGTCCGCCATGGACACCGCACTGTCTTTAGATATTGAGTCAAAATGGGAGTATGCTTCGTAAGCGCGGTCCTTTTCTTCTCTTAAGAATACCGCGTCCAATTTGGCAAGTAAGGTTTCCATACCGTCATCTTTGTGCAGATCGCCCGCGGATATTTCCAAAGCGGTCTCTCTGGCTCTGCCCTCGAGCCCCAGCGCGACCGCGAGTGCTTGCTTCTTTTTGTCCAAGTCCGTAACAAGTCTCCAAATACTAACTTCATTTTTCCAGCACTCGTAAGGCCTGGCTTCATCAAATTTCGGTGGTACTCTGTAATTGGTAACCATCCTCTGCTACCATGTAAATTCCAAAAACACGACGTTTGTAACACCACTCAAAGTTTATTCCACCGCCATGTTCATGCCCGGGAAGAACAGACAGACCCGGAAGTCCCACAGACTCACGCGATATCACATTCTCAACCACAGGAAGTTAACAAATTGAGTAATTCTTTCCATCCTCTGCTCTCTCTACAGCACTGCGAGGCTATCGAGAAGGCCCAGGCAGAGATTCGGAGACTACGATTAGAGCGAGAGCAGTATGAGGAATCTATGAAGAAAGCCTTCATGAGGGGTGTATGTGCTCTCAACATGGAGGCCCTCAGCATGTTCCACTCTACAGAGGGACGGCCAGAGCAACCTCCAGTTCATGGTCAGTATGGTTTATAACAAAGGTTAAGACAATCATTATCTTCTTAAATAGCAAGCACATTAAAACATGTACTGTTATGTTCATCACAAGACCCCCTCTCTCTGTAATGTACAATAATTGCATCATTAGCCTTGCCTCTGTGCTGTATTGATTTAATGCAACTATCGAGACTGAAACGGAGAGGAAAAAACAGAAACATAATTTCTTCAATACATCGCAGCCTAGTGTTATTGGCATTTGTGTAGATTTATGAATGAGAGGAGGGGATGGGGTCTTTGCACGTTTCTTGAAGTCATTTACTGGCTCATTTAATGGAGTGATGAATCAGTGGATGTGCTTAGTGCTGAGGTTGGCAACCTTGACGTGGCACTAAAAGATTGGCTGATAAAGTTAAATACCCCGAGCAACATTTATTAAATCATGTAATTACTGTTGTGTATTTTAACAGTGGAAAAGATTGGATTAAGGACTTGGCACTATTACCAGATATTTAAGTATACAAATATAGCTAACATAAATCTAAGACCTAGATTCAACAAGTCAACGGTGGTTTCAGAACTTTAAATGACAATGCAATAGTATAACCAGGCCTCAAAAACTCTTAATATTACGCCATTATAGCCAGAATTCACACCCTACCAACATGTTGCACCAAAAGTCAGGATTTGTCAGATCAAGCAACACTCCTACTCTGCTGTCCTGGTCTGCTGTTTTTGTTGAGCACATGGCTGCTGAAGTTGGATCTCACTGTTTTATGAACTCTAGCGTGGTCTTCTGCTCGTCCATCTGCTCTCAGGTTCAATGAGTCTTGCAACCTGAAATGCAGTTCATTATGTTGCTGTCAGACTGAGCTGTTTTCTCTTCATGATCACTCTCATTAAGTTATTTTGCCAACTAGACTTACTCAAAATATTTAACCTTGTTTAATGCACATACTTTATAGGAGTTATGCATAATTAATCATCAGCCACCTTTTGAAATTGCCACGGCAAAGGTTGCATAGTTGGTACTGGATTCTGTGTTAAAGCAAACGTTTAAATGTGTCCTTAACATCTCTTCAAATAACGAAAAGGGGATTATGATATTCACATTCCAACACAAACATTGACGGGCAGTGGTGGCCTATTGGTTTGTGAAGCGAACTTGTAACCGGTGGGTCGTCAGTTCGATTCCCCAGACTGGCAAGAGGTTGAGGTGGGAAAGTGAGAGTGACCACTTGTCTCAGTCACCATCACTGTGGGCCCCTTAGCAAGGCCCTTAACCCCTGACTGCTCCCCAGGCGCTGCACCGCGACAGCCCACTGCTCCTAGTATGTATAGTTAAGGTTAACTTTGAATAGGATGGGTCAAATGCAGAGAAGGAATTTCCCTAAGGGGATCAATAAAGGTTAGATTATTATTATTGATTATTAAAAGCAAAATGGTGAAATGGTTCAATCAAAAGGAAATAGCAGGTTGATCACCAAGATTTCCTCATCAGTTAAAGAGTGATTTCCTTTAACTATAACAAACTTGTATGAACAATGTATTTTGCCAGAGTCTGACTCAGTTTTTCTTTCTGTAGATCCTCTTCCTCCTCAGGATGAAGCTACCTCTGCTACACTAGAACAACTTCATCCCTATCCCACCTCGTCAACACGCTTCAGTCCAGTCCACTTAGACCACCCAGACCCTTCCCACAGTGACGTAGATGATATTGTAAGTTGCTGATAATTTCTTTTTTATATGTTGTTACCTTACATCACTGCAAATTCTGAATTCACACTCAACTCATGTGCAGTAGATCCACTAAAACAGAGGAACTTCTACAGCAGTTTTGAATTTGTCTCTGTAATGTCCTCTGTTTTTATCTGCCACATCTGTGATTTACTTTCCCAAAATCTCTCTCCTGCTCCTGTTTTCATTGATTCCCCTCTTCTTAGGTGGGCCCTGGTCCTGCTATGTTGCAGGAAGAAGTACTTCCTCCCACTACAGTGGTGCACAGCTCACTCCCACTCGGGGGCATTTCAAGTTCCCACAAACAGGTTAGCATTACACATTGATCCAATGACTTTGACAAAAGGGCCCTAAAATAATGAAAATATCCACCTTCACAGCAGGTCAGCCTAACTCTGATGGTAATTATCTCATCATGGTGACCAACAGCACAGAATGTTCCAGGTTTAGTAGTCTCGCTTTGCCAACTCTTTCTGTAGAACATAATTGTCTGGGTACACCACACTATCATTCTGCTATAGGGGGAAAAACAGTCTGGTTTGTTTGTATTTCTTATAAACTAATCACAGTCGTCATGGGTGGGGCGAAGCAAAGGATCTGGCTTCAATGTTCACTCACAACAGCATCGGGTGAAATTATTTTGAATATTTTCACACAGGGAAGACGAACACTGATTAAAATGGATAATCCGCAGAATTAAAAAACCTAGCGTTGCTGCATTACTGCACGATGCAAATCCTGAGCAAAATTTGACATTTTCAGTGTGATGGGGAAGGACAAAGCTACCGGAAATGAGCAGTCAAAGGCAGGCTTATACCTCTTAAGTCTTTCAAAAAGTCTCTTCAGCTGTAATGACATTCATTCATGATGCAGTAATATTTGTTGTTTCAGGTCAGCAGTCGTATGGTCACATCAAGTCAACAAAAACCCTCAAAGACTGTAATGGCTCGCATCACTGCACGCGCTGATGTTGGAAAAGCGGCACGCAGCAACCTCCAGGTGATGGGAGTAGCTCCGCCCATGAGCTCTGTGATAGTTGAACGCCATCATCCCGTTACACAGGTATCGGACATGGTGCATTGCATCTCTACTATCTATGTGTCATTCCACCTTTAGTCATGTGAAGCTGAAGCTAACTTTTTCTCCTGCTTCTCTTTTATTCTTTTAGCTAACCATCGGACAGGCCACAGCTGCCAAGTTTCCTCGCTCCTCCCAGCAGAGCCACACCTCCGCTGGAGGCAAAGGCTCCTCCAGAACACAAACCAGCACGTGCCATGTACACTCCATCAAAGTAGTCGACTGATCACACAAACACACAAAGTGTTGCTAACCTAGTCTAGATTCAAGATTTAGCACATTCTATGCAATGATCCTATGAAGTTCTACTTTGATATTAGTTTGAAGTCCATTTTACTTCTTGCAATGAATTTCCCCTTTGCGGTCTTGTTTTTCAGCTTCCTGTCATGACTGAAATGCACATGTTTCCTGTGCAGTAGGGTTTTTCTCAGGAAAGTACTGCATAGCCAGGTGTTTAGAACTGCATATGTAAATGTTTTTAATTGTTACAGACAGAACAGAGTTTAGAATTGCAAAATGGACATTTATTTCCTATAAAGATCTTACCTTTTAAATTATGCACAGTGACGGTGAGCTGTAATGTTTAAAATCACACTTTCTTGTGTATTGATCCATGTTGTGGCGACTATCCAACACCAAGGTTGTTTACTTTACTAAGCCAAAGCTGTATCCTAATGATCCGATGCATAATGTTATTTTCTAAAATAAATTATTTTACTATCCTCCTGTACAGATCAGTATTTGTGATGTAAACATTAAATTTGTTAGTCTATATGTTGCAGTGCTCATCCTCATGAGATACTACAGCTCTTACTGCTGGCACTCTCTGCCTCCATCCGAATCTTATCTGGAAGACAAATTAATATTTTATTTAGCTAAACCTTAGCACACATGCCCACGTAGCACAACTACAGAGTACAAATATATTTATATATTTGTCCGAATATATGATTTATTTAAACAAAATAACTGAATGTACCTGCAGCTTTCTGGTTCCCTGTGAGGATGAGGCCCTGGTAGAGTTCTTTAGCAGGACTCCTCTTAGCCAGCTCCTCCCCATGGAGCCAGATCAGCAGCATCCTGTTCCCATGCTCCTGATAGCTGTGCTGACCTGTGGACAAACACAGGGCTGCGTTGTCAGGAAAGCAATTCAACTAGTAAAAATAGCCTGAATATCGCCTGTGCATTTTAAAAGATAAAAAAGTCTGTTTAGAGAAATAAAGTCATCTAAGGGTATTATTTTTATAGGCAAAGCTCAAGGATTTTAATTCATATTGGCATTAAAAATGGTTCTGTTATAGTGTTTCAGAGTGTTGCCAAATGCACAGTCAAAAGCCTGTCCTGTCAGTGTGTGAGTTGTGGCACCTGTCCACTGCTCCTCGATGGCAAACACTTGCTCCTTAGTGAAGCCCCAGTGTTGTGCCAGTCTCTTCCAGTCTCCTGCTTTCAGGAGCTCGTACGCCAGGCGCCAGGCCATCGAACGGAGCTGCTTGGTCTCATAGCGGTGGTCAAGTTTAAACGTTAGCGGATACTCGCTGTGAACACTCTCATCAAGCTCAGGGCTGGCCTGAAAGGGCAATTAAATCATGTCAGCCGACTGATAAAGGCCACAAGCACCAGAGGGGCACAAGGAGAGATTATTGGCAAGACACTAACACACATGATTAGCAATATGAATGCCAGAGTTAAACATTCTGAAAATCAATAATGGAAGGGAATCGGGCATATCTTTAATTAAATTGATGGTAAATTGGCTGTCAAATGTTTCTGGGTTGCGAGTCATTTTTTGCAGTGGTTGCTTGTGTAATAGTATTAGAGGGGATTCAACTAATGGAGAATGTGACGTTGGGAAATGAATCATTTGTGATGAATGTAATTATTGATTTCAAAGCCTCAAGAATGGATTACAGCACACAGGAAAACTATAAAAGCTACAAGTATCATCTGACGCTCACCTTTCTCCAGGCGTAGTATCTTTCTGCTTTGATGATCATATCCACAATAATCACCTCATTTGCTCTGGCTGCTACACCCAGAGCCGTCTTCCCCTGCTACTCCGAATCCAGCATGTACAAGAAATACACAAACTAAATTAGAACTGTTAGATATCACATTTAGAATTAGATTTTTTTTTTTGCTGCTGTTATGGCTTAAAATCATCTACTAGTATAATCATATATAGTTTTCTGCCCTTTGGATGGCCTGACTATACAGGACAATTTAAATAATATGGAAACTATGTTAGAAATTGTGAATCCTTACTCTGTCCTGGAGTGTTAGATCCAGCCCAGCTTTAAGAAGCATTTCCACAACATCAATCCTGGCTATCTCTGCAGCAAGATGCATAGCAGTCTGGGACCTCTAACAGTTCACAGCACAGGACAGCACAATACAATGCAGTAAACATTTTCCTAGTAAAACGCTGTTTATATATGTTGGCTGACACCTTATTTTTTACTGTGTTGTGAGGGCGATCGTACCTTATCGGTGACATTAATGTTGCAGCCTGCCTCCAGTAGAGAATGGATGACAGGGATGTGACTGTTCCTCACTGCCAGGTGGAGAGGCGCCTCTTGGTGCTGAGAACAAAAATATTCTGTTACACACATAATGAGCCCAAAAAGTGAACAAAGATATGTAAAACTGTAATAATGATTTAAAGCTGCACGTCAGCATCACAGCGTATGTGTGAGTGATCTGTGTTATCAGAAAACTTTACCAAAGGAGTGTACTGCTGCCACCTAGCTGGTGTTTGCTCACCTGATTTTGAAAGTCTGTATGGGCTCTGTACTCCAAGAGGAGCTGGACAAGACTCGTGTCTCCGTTTTGTGAAACTGGATGCAGAGGGCTGCATTTGTCCTACAACGAGAGGGAGTTCAGCTGTGTAGTCTATGTTTAAAAATAAGTTTATTGCAGTGATAGTACTGTATCATTAACAGCAGGGTACTACAGCAGGGATTTCATTATTTGAGTCAGTATAGTAGCCTTATTGCACCGCTGTGAGGATGTTGGGGTCACAACCAGCCTCGAGCAAAGCCAGAGCACATTCTTCCTGATCATTGTCTGCTGCCTGGTACAAAGCTGTCTCACCGTCCTGCAACACAGAAGATCCATCAGTAAAATGTATAGTGATGGTGCATGGCTCAGAGAAGCACAAAGTTATTCTCAGGTGGATTTTAAAATGACTTGGTATGCTCACAGAAATGAACTCAGAACCAGAAATCAAACAACCTTCTGTACACTGAATTAACCGGCTCCAGTCAATTAATTATCAACAAATTGTGTGAAAATGGTTTATAAAAGGTCATCAAGTACAATTTGCCAGCCAAAGCTGAAGTTTTAACCAGAATACATTATGTGTTATTATAGTAACCAGCACATGTTTGATTCATCTTAATTAATCCCAAGTGGAGCCACTATCCAGCAGTGGATTAGCCACTGAGCCCACACTGTCACAAACCAAACGGTGATAGAGAGGATGTTTACACTGATTGTCTACCATATTGACTTCATCCCGAGTATCAAAGCTCTGCAGCAGCAGCTGGACAGCATCCAAGTGGCCGTTCCTGGCAGCTAAGTGCAGGGGCGTGTCGCCTCTCTGGCAGAAGGGAGGGAGGTGAAGCAACTCACATCAAAGAGGGTTTGACTTTGAGCTTTCTTGCAGGTGTGACATCAAAATGTGCACTCAAGACACGTGAGGATGAATTGCAATAAACTGCGAACAGATGCACCAAAACCACACAAGCAAGTCCGCACACACACCTTGTTGGGCTTCATGGTGGCCATGTTGTATGGCTCCATCAGCAACTCTAACATTTCAACACACCCGTGCTCGGCAGCCACTGCAAACGCCCGGTGCCCTGACTGAAATATGAGAAATGAGGCACAGACAACTAAATTTACTGCATGCACTTAAACAGAAAGTAAATCAAACAGTTGATTTAAGAAAGCTTCATGCCAAGTAGATACCTTGTCGTCTTTGTCTAGGTCTTTCATCTGCAGGTCATTAACAATGTACTCTACAATTTCAGTGTGGTTGTTTATGGCAGCACAGTGCAGAATGTTCAGTCCATCCTGAGGTAGAAAAAAACAATAATTTAAGAAATATTTTCTGCTAAATCAAGCAGTGTGCAGTTTAAGTAGCTGCTGTTGTCAAATAAATATAACTTGAGTTTCATTAGGAAGCAAAAGCATCAATAGGAAGAAGAAGAAGTGTGTCTGCCCTGAGATTAGGAACAAGATGAGCATATAAATGTGAGGTTCATAATTCAGGATAATGAAATTAATCACCACATGCCCAAGGATGAGCATGTTTTTTTTCTCAAAGTAGTGCAAAATAAAAAGATAAATGGACCAATTTCAGGTTATTTTCTCAGCAGAATAAAACCCTTCTCGCTACTTTACCTCATTTTCAACCTTCTGCTCAGCCCCAGCCTGCACTAATAATTTCAGGATCTCCAAACTACCGAACCAGGCAGCCAGGTGAACGGGTGCCACACCATACTGTCGGACAGACAACACAAAATAGAAGGTTATACTTAAAAACATTACATAAGCGATTGTCTGTGGCTCAGGTGCTTCAAACCATCTCACCTTGTCCTTTTGATCCACCTTGACCCTGCGCTGTAGAAGGAGCTGAACAGCTTCCTTGTTTTTGCCAGCTACTGCATAGTGAAGGGCAGTCCTGTTATGCTGGGGCAAACAACACAATCAATATGTTATTCATTTAATGAAGGTTTCTCCAAAACCCCACAGCTGTTTAGCCTTTGAGTCTGTGTGATAATAAATAATGCAGTGTAATACGAGGCAGATAGTTTGTCTTCTTATACCCACCATATTTCTTGCATTGGCATTCAGCCCTCTTCCAAGATTCTTCATGGTCTCCACATCATTCCTCTTAGCTGCTTCCATAAACTGCTTTTCTGTGTCAAGCACTACATAACACAGTAGACAGGAATGTTTTGCATATGGCTGCTTATATATCAATATACATGACAGAATGTACGAGGCTTAGCAGATGATGTCAATCCTTCAAGAGCATTATGCTATAAGGTAAACTGAGATGACTGTGCACCTTCTGCACAGGAGATCGTCTAGATTTTAACCTACACATACACCCATACAGCAGATATACTACATTTACAGTGACTATAAAAAGTATTCAAGTTTTATGTTTTTGTTTTTTTAACATTGAATCATGGGCAGTTTTTTAACAAGAATTTACAAAGAAAGACTATTTCATGTCAAAGTGAAAACAGATTTATACAAAGTGTCGTCAATTAATTAAAAATAGAAAATGTTAAATAAGTGATTGCATAAGTATTCATGTCCTTTAAAGTGACTCACCTAATTCAACTCGGGTGCAAACAGTTGGTGCTAGAAGTCACACAATTCATGAAATGTAGATCATCTGAGTGCAGTGGTTGTGTCTTAAATGACTGTAACATAAAGACCTCTGTATCTGAAAGGTCCAGTCACTGGTGAATCAGTACTATTGACTATAGCTACATCATGAAGATAAAAGAACACTCCAAGCGACTCTGTGTTATAGAAAAGCACAAGTCAGGGGATGGATACAAGAAAATTTCTAAGTCACTGAATATACCTTGGAGTACAGTTAAATCCATCATTGAGAAATGGAGTGGAATATGTCATGTGTAAATCTACCTAGAGCAGGCCATCCTCAAAAACTGAGTGTGCAAGAAAGAGACTAGTCAGGGAGGCCACCAAGACACCTATGACTCCTCTGGAGGAGTTACAAGCTATAGTGGCTGGTTGGGAGAGACTGTGCATAAAACAACTGTTGCCCGGGTCGTTTACCAGTCAAAGCTTTATGGGAGAGTGGCAGAGAGAAAACCACTGTTGGAAAATGTTGTATTAAATCTCAACTACAGTTTAGTAAAAGGTATGTTGGGGACTTCAAATTCTTCAGTCTGATGAGACCAAAATTGAGCTTATTGGCCATCTCCACTGTAAAGCACAGTGGTGGCAGCATCATGATGTGGCAATGTTTCTTGGCCAAAAGTGCTAAATACTGACATGAAGGGGATGAACACTTTTGCAATCACTTATTTTACAGTTTAGATTTTTAACTAATTGACAATGCTTTGTAGAAATCTGGTTTCACATTGACATGAAATGTCAAAAAAATCCAAATTAAACTGACATTGATTCAGTATAGAAAAGCAGTAAAAGGGGTAAACTTCCAAAGGGGGTGAATAGTTTTGAGGTGTATACACATACAGCAAATACAGTAGTGTGTATTTATTCATGCCATGATCGTAGTCACTCCACCACTATGAATAGCTAATTATTAACAGTATAAGCTCAAGGGCTCAATTGTACAAAGAAACTTGCTTTAATATTTACTACATAAAGCTCAATGCTTATTCTGTTGTATAAAGCCATAGTTTAATTATCTTCCACCTATTCTCATTTTGTTGTTGAATTGTCTTGCATACTCACACATCTCTTTGTAGTCAAAGCTGTTGTCTGTCTCTTTGTCCGAGTGCTTGTTGAGTACGAAGTCAGCAAACCCCCTGACAGTCTCCTGTCTCGTCCACGTTCGAGGATCCAAATTCTCCTTCTTAGGGCGATGCTTCTTGACAATCGCCTTCAAAGCCAAAGCTCTTCTTTCCATTGGGATGCTCCTTAAATAACCTCTTTGTGTAATCAAGGTGAGCTTGGGGTAATAAACAATAGTGTAAACACTGAAAGCAAACCTAACCTTGAACCTAAGTGTCAAGAAACTGACCACACAGAAAACGAAGGATCCTTGTTTTGCCCAGTTTCGAGCAGTTGTGATGTTCAAATAGCCGACAGCAAGACTCGAAATGGAAGTGTACTCCTATTTTCTCAATGCTGTAGGGCTGATCCGTGTTTGCTTTACCAGCTCACGCCCTTGAGAGGCCCGCTGATAGAAGCAGAGTGTATTTAACATGACACACTTAACCTGTGTTATATGACTAGTAGGTGGCATAACTATGGCGCCTACAGTAACATGAGAATCTTTTCAACTTTAATTTCTGTTGGCACCATGCAATGTTTACAAAAGATTAACATAAGGTACTGGTTGTACTTTATTTTAGTTGTCCACAGAAATTAGACTAGTCACACAGTCTGAAGCAATACAGTGTTTGCTGCTGGTCACTGTGCAGCTTCACCTGGAGCATGTTTTCGCTCTTTTTTTTTCGTATCAAAAGAACAACCCTCCGGTTACAAACTTGCTTTTAAACCAGTCTTATTCTGTTTCTTCAGTAAACAACTCTATTTGGTTAAAATGGAGAATAGATGGAAGTTGATTCTAGTAAATGTCACCAAAAGTGAGATTTCAGCATTATAGAAATGAATTGTTTTATTATAGAAGCATTCTCTTATTTTCATTATTAAAGATATACAGTATCACTGGCACAATAAATACAACTGGAAATTATTACAAATATCAGAATAACTTAATGAAGATACATTTAAAATTCACTTACCTTTACAATCAATATCTTCATGTTCCATACATTAAAATAATAACATTAGGCTTATATTCACAGATAATAGAAAACAGACAATGAAAGTGGCATTGACAGACACTAGGGTCACTAAAAATCCCTGAAACCTTTCTAGAATTAAAACAAATTATATTTGTCTTTCATTTTGTGTATGGCTGATAAATAAGGTATAATTGTGCAAACACTTAGCTTCTCATATCACCAATCCTAATAGTAGCTTTTTGAATAGAGAAACTAAATATGGTTTTAAGTGCAATGATTGTGAGGACAGTTTAAGCTGCAGAGTGCATAGCATGAATAAAATCTGTCCATTGTAACCATGGGACTGTGAAAGTTGTATTTCACTGCCTGCAGAAAGCTTCATCAAGGTGAGGATGCATAGATGACTGTCATCTGAAGAACTTGTCTATGGTGATGCAAGGACCGAAACCTTTAGCTTTTTTAGAAGGAGGAGAAGAAGGCGAGTCCCGTCTGAGTCGTGAAATGAACACAAATTTAAAAAAAAAAAACACAAATTAGTACTACTTTACATTAAATATGCAAACACCACCTGTCAGCATTTTTCTGAAGCAATAATCTGTAAATAAGCAGTCTCACCTTTTGCTTTTGCCTTTACTCGCTTGCCTTGACAGCAGATGTCCTCTGTCTACAAACAGAAACAGACACAAATTGACATGGATAGAAAAAAAAACTTCCATTGTCACCTCTTCTCTGACAAAAAAAATGACATCCATTGAGGAGGTACACAATTGCAGCACCTCTTCAGGAACATAAAGAGTGCAATTTTCGGAGGCAGGCTTGTTTAAGAGGAAACCAGGGTGCAGTTCATTGTAGGAAATGAATAGGTGAGAAAGTGATTTAGCCATTTCCAAGACCGGGGCAAAGGGAGCCCCATGGGGTGAAATGAGATGTCTTTTCTCGGTCTGAATCAATACAAACTTCTCACACAATGTCACTGTCAGTAAATAACAAGGTCATAGGCCACTGACACTCTGCCAAATAGACATTCCTTCCGTTAACTCCAAGGATGTCACAGAACCACAGCTTATAGACACTGCTAACAGGATCGGGACTGTCATCAGCAGAGATGTATACAAACTATAAGATCCATGCAGCAAACAGTGACACAATTTGAGCCCTTGAGTACACAATGAGCAAAATGAACTGTAATCAATAATTTCATAATAACCATGTGAAAATGTGAACAGGGTATCGTGTACCTACCTGCCTGCTCAGCATTAAACAGCAAATAAACACAGTTAGTGACTGAGCTGGTGAACATAATGGAACATTTAGGAGCAAAAGAGCAACATATTTCCCTCAGGGGTTGGTAGAGCTGGATGAGGAGTGAATATTGGCCTTACAACCATCAGGTGGCCAGAAGCAGGACTCCAAATGAAGGAAAATGTTGCTCTGTAAGTGTTGGATGTGTAAATAAGCAACTGTTTTAAGACATTTCAATTTAAAAGGGAAGGTATGTGTTCACAACTTGTTTCTAATGCTGTCAAAGTGGCCAAAGCAAGCAACTATTTAAGGTTTAGTAATGCAACACAATGAAAAAGTTCACAGAATGGGGTTCATATTAAGCAAGGAAGTGCTGGACAGCTTGATTTAATACACACACTTACCCATGGTGTTGATATTTTTTACTGCAGTTGGATTTCTGGAAGATGACATCTGTCCCCCCAGCTCATGTAGGACCTGCTGGTTCAGGCATAGGTCAACGTGGTGGTTGAAGACAGTGAGGTCATCAGTGTCCTGAGTCAGCTGACACACGGGGCAGATGAGGACGGGACCTTTAACGGTACATGACTGAGGCTGTTGCAAGGTCACAGCTTTGTTGTCCCCTTTAATTAACGAAACCTTTCGAACAGAACTGTTTGTCAAGCTGTGTTGGCCTTTCTGAGGAGAGTCTCTGCTCAATTCTTCACTCTTTTTTGACGTCTCCTCTTCAGGCTCACACTCCTCCCTCCATTTGTGCACCACTTCACTTCCTTTATGGTCATTTTCCATGTCGAAATCTGACTCGCTGTCTGAAGCCGTGCTTTGGTTTGGTTTTCTAGAGGGATCACTAAGACAGTGGTCTATATGGCTGTTGAAGATGTTCAGATCAGTCGTCTCCACCCGCCTGAAGCACACGGGGCATGTGAGGGTTTCTGACGCTGTCCCACCACAACCTGATGTGGATGCATGGGCCTCTACAGGAGAAAAAAGCTTATTTTCTGAGAGATCTGAGGCTGTATTTTTATTCTTGTTTGTTTTTGTTGATGACTCTACAGTCTGTTCAGCACAAGTGCCTGTAGAAGTAATTACTGAAGTATTTTCTTCAAGTCCTTTCTCTTGTTTGCTTCCATTCGCTGCCTGGAGTTGCAATCTTTTGGCATGAGCCCTTTGGAAAAACGACTGTCGGGGTTCCTCACCAGCCTGCTTATTCCTCCAGGGAACGTCCTCTTTTCTCTGGCACTTCTGCACAAGTGGAGGACACACAAGTGGCCAGCTTTGGAGGGAGTGATTCTCTTTCTCAACGTTTTGATGCACTCCCTTGGAAGAGTCGCTACTTTCCGTCTTGCCTGGCTGAAGAAAGCCAATGATGCTCTTCTGCAGGGGCTTTTTATCATCCGAACTGACGAAGGCGGAAACTCGAACACCTACAAGCACAAAAACAAATTATCTGGAGAAAACTTCTAAATGAATGCCAGCTGTGTTATTATTTCCACATGCAGTGTGTCACAGATCATTTGGATTTATTTCAAGCTAGTTGTATTGATCGATATGTCAGTTATATCTAATTACCCATGAGCCTCAACCTGAGCGGCTGGGGGCTTTCACTTTCAATTTCCGTTTTCAGTAGGTCCTTAGCAACAGCAAAGATCTCATCCACTGTAGCAACTGTAGCATATGGCAGTGTCAGTGCCCTGGTTTTCACCTCGAATTTCACGTTCTTGAGCTTCAGTGTCACCGTTTTACCCTTTGGAAAAATGAAAGAGACAAACAGTTGAATTCACATTAGGGAAAAACAGTTTCAGTCTGCTTTCCAACAACCTCCTAATTACCGACATCATCAATGGCACTGTACGGAAGGGCTATAAATAGAAGAGAGATGGAAATCTGTATAATCTCTCATATCGGTGATTGATTTGTCAGAATGCATTTTGTGAGTTTTCATAGTAATGTGATCATCTCCCAGGGAGATGCTTCCAAGGCTGATAGTAGCCCCTGCTGTCTCTTTAATGGCCCTCCATTTCCTTCAGCTATCAAGGCCACATCGGGACCCAGGCAGGGGGGTGATGGTTGTGCCAAGCCATCCAGTCTTTACTCTATCGATTCACAAAGGAATGGACAGGTTCAGGTAATTGTATGAGACTCTGTTTGGAGTCTGGGTGATTCTAGGAGGGCCAAGAAGAAATGGTATTTTTCTTTCACCAAAATAACCTTTTTCTCTTTATTATTTGTACAGCTATGTAATGTTGTGTATTTCTGTTCAAATACCCCCAGTACTCTGAGACAATCACATCATGTTAAGGCAAGATTCATTCAAGCAATATCACAGCAGTTATAAAAACAAAACCATGAACGAGTAGCCAAAGATATGCACAAGTATGTTCACGTTGAAACATTAATGGTGCAGCCCTCATTCTGTACCTTCAGGCCTTCTTTCTTCATGTCTACTGCAAGGTCTTCACAGAGCTCCCTGCATAAAGAAAACTGCTCGTCAGCTTTACTCAGTTCTCTAAAGGTCCTGTAAATATAAAGTATCAGGAAAGAGTGGGTCAGAGAGGAAATTTAGTGACAGTCAAGAGGATGGACACTTTAAAAATTCAGTCAGTCAGTCAGTGTCTATTAATGCTTTATTTAAAAACAAACCTTTCTGTGCTCATGCTTTTTCTTTCTTCATGCCTGCAAGAGAACAGAGACAGTGATAAAGATCTCCTCACCATGAACTAGACAGTTATTTCTCAATCAGTTCAGCTGTACTGAATTTTGTATGTTTTATTTTTTATTTTTTTAAAGGCAATACCTGGGAATAAATGTGGAGCCCAAACCAAGAGACACCTCCATGAAATGATGCCAGGCCGTCTCCGAGAACAACAACGACAGCAGTGCCATCTGCTGGCCAAGATGAGAACAGGTACTGATGCTCAGAGCGTTGAGCATCTTCTCACTCACCTTCCCGATGCCACAAACCTGGAAGAACACATTGTTACTATATTTAAATAATCCATAAGCCTTTATTAAAACAAACACACATGACCTCATTTTTCCATACTGCATCTAATGTTTTCTTTTTTTAAACAGCAAATGGGCAATGCCATTTAAGGGACAAATCAGAAATCAATAACTACATTACTGGAGAATTTTGAAACATAAGATAAAAATGACAGAAATGCATTGTGCTGAATCAGTTCATCCCTTTTCAAACAGCAGAGTGTCTATGAGGTATTTTTAGGGTTTTGAAATTAGCTTTGGGATTTAAGCATTGCTGCACGGTGGCTCGGTTGTTAGCACCGTCGCCTCACAGCGAGAAGATCCCCGGTTCGCGTCGTGGTTAGGACACCTGGGATCTTTCTGTGTGGAGTTTGCATGTTCCCCCTGTGCATGTGTGGGTTTTCTGGCTTCCTCCCACAGTCCAAAAACATGCTGAGGTTAACTGATTATTCTAAATTGTCCGTAGGTATGAATGTCAGTGTGCTTGGTTGTCCATCTCTATGTGTAGCCCTGCAATAGACTGCTGCCCCCCCCCCCCTTTCTTTAGTGTGAGATGAGCAAAACACTGGCCAACTGACTTCAACACACCTTATTTTCCAACCGCTACATGCTCCAAACACTAAAGGTCATGATTCAGAACTAAAAATCGATCCACTTAATTTATTAATCTGATATGATTAAAAATTTATCTGGGAGATTATGACTGCTGGAACTGACGTGTCACGATCAGCTGATGGTTTTACTAGAGAAGACATTTCACTCTGTTGCAGCTGTTGGAACTGACTTCTGCCTATACTGTAAAGTTACAGAGTGATGCATCTTTAACCTCATCAAACCTCTTTAGCTAAATGCAGACGCAGGTGCATCGACTTGCAGAGAGACACAAACCTGAAAACAGGACATTTTCAAGCTGCTACCTCAATGTTAGTTCACTGATCTTTGCTTCTGACAGATCTCATGAGCCATTTGCACTGGTACGCCCAAATAGTTTGTCACATATGGACACTATAAATTTCATTCACATATGCGAGCAAAGACACTCACAAGCACATGGCTCTGCTTATGTTTTAGTTTGAATGTGTACTGTACTTTGCGAACTGGAAGATTCTGGATGAAGTCCATGACGGCCTCTCTGGTGGAGGGGAGTCTGTATTGGCCGTTGGGCTTGTTCTTGTCGCTGCAAACTTTGGCAAGCATCGTGTTTGGAGCAATTCCTAGAAGATTGGAAAGTGTGATTGGAAAGAGCATTTGTAAACAAACGGCTGGTAAAACATGCATAATGTTGATCATAATTCTGAATAGAATATTCTGGGTAGACTTTGCAGACTTGGATTATTATATTACTGCTGAGGAGTTTTGGTATTGTGAAGAATAAACTCTACTTGTGAGATGAAGTGCCTATACTCCATAATTTTTGCATGCTGTTTAAATTAAAAAAGTGCAGGAGTGGTGGGGGTGAGGGGAGAAAGGTACATTTTAATATATGCTATAAATCTTGCAAAATGTTAGACAAAAGCATCACACTCTGTATATATTATAGGATAAAATATACACAGGATACAATCATAATGAGAGACCATAAAATACAGTATGTTAATAATAACATCGGAGTGGTTTTTCCTTCACCTGCACTGGCTGTCAGCTTGGTTTTCTGCTCAATACGGAAACGCATCTCCCTCACAGCCTCCTCAACAGATGTCCCAAACACCTCGAAAGCATCACCAGCAGCACCTTCAGAGCCCGGCAAGCAGAGAGAAGAGTTTGGACTGTCTTCAAACAGCACCGGAGAGAGGTCTTTCTCCTCTGGTGCTGCCTCCTGGGGAAGCTCGATCTGCTTTTCATCTTTACGGAAAATAAATCATTTCACGGGATGATTAGATGGATTTCTGGAGTGTGAAACTTACATAACAAATATTCCAGTGTAAGATAAAAAAAATCAAACCACATCATGTATTAATTCTACATATTCATATAATCAAGCCCTGCCTGTAGCGATGCTTCTGGCGCGGTAGCGGTGTGTGCGCGAGGACTCTGGCCAACTCTGCCTCTGTTCCAGGTGGTCTGTAAAATCTAGATAGGCTTCATCCAGGCTCATTGGCTGGAAGTGAGGGTCATAGTCTGCAAAAATCTCCCGGATCTGACAGAGAGATAACAATTTTATGAGCATCTGTTAGCAAGGAGCCACGAAAGGGCTACTCAGCATTTGATTGTGTCTGCGTGTGTGTTTTGGCGTCGCTCTTACCTCATCGCTCACAGCTCTGTATTTATCAAAGTTAGTTGAAACAATGACCAAGTTCGGGCAGAGTTTCTTTGCAATGAAGCCAGGCATAGCAGCTCGAACCCCGTATTTCCTGGCATGGTAGTTAGATGTTGACTGAAAAATGAAAGAGGGAGATGTAGATTAAACACTTTAAGAGAGAAAGGGGCCTTTTGTATTTCACAAACAAAACTCTAGTTTTAATGTTAAATTGGTTCTGAAGTCATACATATGATGTTGACACTGTTTTGAATACTAATAATTTCTAGAATTACAGTATTGCAGTGTGTAATTTATTTAGAATTTAAAGCGCCCTTATACATATTATACAATACAATATTATGTGCATATGAAGACTTTCTGCTATGTAGTTAACGGATTCTGAATTTAACAAATTCTTACGTTTTTTTCATTTTTTGGCGTCTATGTTGCCCATTTTCGCACATTTATGCCTATATCATTATATTTTGTCATTCAATGTAAAGCATAATGAAATGTACTATAAAACTAAATTTCCATTTCCATTAACATTACAGTTATTTCCCATTCAGCTATGTCCTGTTATTTAGCAAGCTGTAACTAAAAGATTTAAGATTAATCATATGACAGAATTTTGTACTCTGTGACCTGTAACTCAGTACTGACACTTAAAAGAAGTTAATTACCCTGACATGCCTGCGTTAAAGGAAATGTTAGTACAGTCTGTAATGTATCTGTTGCTTTTGCTTTGCAACATCATAAACTCTCCTTGAAATTTCTGTCATAAGTGTGTCCAATTTCCCAGACAATATTTTACAGTCCCTAAAAAGTCACATCTGTGTATCAAAGTTACATATTTAGATACATTTACAATGAAAATGATCACTTTCTGCTTTAAAATGGCTTAGATGTAACTCTACTTACATTACTAATGTTACATTAGCCTTACATGTTTGAAGCAGAAAACTGATTCTGAAGAAGAATAATGACACAAAAAGACACACCCCACAAGTTGACAGGATTGGCTCCTTGTGTTTGTTGGAATTTATGTTTTTTTTTTATTGCTACACTGTGGTTTCAAGGTGGAAATACTCAGTTGTGGCATTTGACTGCTTATTTTGCTCATATGTCTTCTAGCATACAAATAAAGAACATACAAACATGCTGACAAGGTAAAAAAAAAAAAAAAAAAAAGGTCTTTAACTCACCAGCATACTCATGGATCCTACAGCCATAGGCTTGTCCTTCAGCTCAGGACAGTCTCTCATCTCCACAGCAGCATAGAAAGCGTCCATGTCCACATGTACAATCACACGGCTTAGATCACGACTCATCTCCAGCACTGAGGCTGTCTTTTCCACCTAAACAGAGAGATTTGATGAAAAAACACTTAAGAAACATGATGTTTGAAATGTGTTTTCATACATGTCTTCATATTTGTCTGCATGCGTATTGAACAACCTCTACAAACAAATGAATCCCAACTTTAACCAGGCAAGTTCATAATACGTACCTGAACTTGTGCTTTCTTCAACTGTTGCTCTGTGATCTGGGCCTTTTGTAGCATCATTTTCTCAATGCGCTGGTTCACCTGCTGCTCCCTCTTCAGCTCATTCTCGTAAAACCTGGATCCCTGCAGGGGAAGGACAAGAGCAATGAAGAGTTATATAAACCCAGTAGCACAGCCATAATGAAAAGCTGCAATAGAACATTTATTTTTGTGGACTGTATGTCATTACAAAGAGTCTGTAAAAGGGGGTGTCACAGTTCCTGCTGTGCACAGCGCACTGTAGCTTCAGTTGTACTTTTCAACACATATTTTTGTTAAGATTCTGGTTACACAGGTGAACCATTCATCTTCTCAGAGACAATTTGTGTTGATGACCAAGAGCACATATGTATGGATGGATGGCCCTGCAGTATTTCACACAAAAATTAACTGAACAAGTAAGCTGAGTACCTTGGATGACTCCATGATGATCTTGTTGATCTTGTCCCTGTCCAGACCCTCCATACCTGCCTTGTTGTCATTGAGGGCCATCCTGGAGAGGAAGCCCTCTTCTTTGGTGGATGCAGCCCCATTTTTCATCATGAAGAACTGATCCTTGACGGTAAAACTGACGTTTGTTTTGAGGCAGTGTGGCCCAATGTGTAACGATCTCGACTCTGCTCTGAAGTTAGTCGATACAGCTCTAACATACCGTAGCTGCGTATCCCATCGTGTGTTCTCCTTTACGAGTTAGACCAGATAACGAACAGTATTTTAGAAACGTGGCTTTCCCCCTGAATAGTAACACCACAGAGACTCAAACCGCTCAGCTGTCTAACGATCATGTCCCTACATGTTTTGAAAAAGTGACGACACAGATTTTGGCGGCACTTCCGCGGTACGTCATCGTTGAGGGGGCGGGGCTAAATAAACGGTTTCCCTTAAACCTGCAGGCGGTGATTGCTTTGTGTTCACACGTTTATGCCTTTAAATACTGATATCTTTCCTCTGATATGAGTTGACTGTATGGACCTTAGACTGGGGTGTTATCGGTGTGTCTAAAGCACACGAAAACCGAGAAAAGTGACACACAGAAGAAAACTAAGCGCAAAAAATGCTGCGTAATGTAACCTTTGGCATAGTTTGTTGCATGCCAAGCTAGAGGATCCACACAGTAGGCTTTGCTACAAAAAAAAGAATAAAGCTAGACTTCACTTAGAACGATACTGGATTAAAAATTTCACCCCCAAAACACCAGTCAGAGCATTTCAGACCTTCGCAATATCCAAGTTGTCATCCAAAATAAAACATGTATAACAGGTCTTGTGCCACAAAGTGATCATCTGTCAAAAACTTCTTGCAAGAACAATTGTCTTCATGTCTCTGCAATATTTTACCAGCTCTGTGCTCTAGATTATAGTTTTAACAGATTGAAATAGCATTAAAGAGCCAGTTCAAGTCATACAATGCAGTTTTCCACTTGATGAAAAGTGATTGCAGCCCCCACATAGTGACTGAAATTATATTAATACATCAAAATGACTTGAGTCCATATGATAATTGTAAAAGTGATGATTTATTTACGTTATGCACAAAATCTATTCATAAATCATGTTAATTACAGTCTCAATGATATAAGACATATCAAACACATACAGCCTAAACAACAGAGACAGTACTATAGTATTGCATATAATCATCCTAAATTTCATGCCTACTTGTGCCATAAACTGCAAAAACAAACAAATAAATAAATTGTCAGTTTTGCTGCCACCACAGACACAACTTATGTGTATTTGTAGGTTATTATGACTGATCCAGATAAAATAAGCTGGAGGCACATATAAACTGGACAATACAGATTTAACATGAAGCGTGCAATCCTAATCTTTAAACCATAACCATCATAAATGAAATCAAGTTATTTGGATGCACTGATAACATTTGAGTCGTAATGCACTGTAAAACTGCATTATATGAGCTGACATGGTCCTTTAAAGCCATTTAAACAGGTATGAACAACTGGATTGGTTATAATCAAGGGCACAGAGCAGGAAAACGAATACACGGACATACGTATAATGCTCCTACGGAGGGCGAACACCTATATTTTACTTGCAAAGTCTGTATGTGCAAAGTACATTCAGTGCACAGCGCGTGGCATGTTTTCTGTCATTTCAGACACAAACCACCTTTAAATAAGTTTATTTCCGGATTATTGAATCTCCAGTTTACTTGACTTGGATTCGGCTTCTTTTATACTGCATTTCCTATATATAAAAATGTCTGCTTTTAATTTTAAAGCCGTTTTGTGTGCGATGCTGTGCAGCTTGACGCTCCAGCACGCAGCAGGTACACAGTAAAGCGTGGCTGCGGGGCTCCTCCCCCCGACCCGAATGAAGACAAGCTAGTCAGCCGTCCACTACTGCTAACTGAACTGCGGAACCACAGCAGCCACTCCGTTGCTCGTCATTTGTACACTGAAGTTGAGGTGTAGCGATAAAAACGAAGGCCTTCCACACCGCTCTGTCTTTTGTTACCGACCGCAGCTAAGATAACGAAGCAGAACAGTCACAAGTTGCTAGTTAAGTTAATGCTAGCTAGTTGCGTCGTTTGACAGCTAACGCTAACTAAGTTAGCTCGTCTCATTGGTATTCGACGTCAGTTTCAAAACAAAGCCCGCAAAACGGAGGAATTGAAAGGCAGCTGTCACCTCCAGAATTGCTTGTTAACAAACGAGCTAGCTCGGTTTAAGTCTGTCAGACGACCTGAGATAAATACCGCTATCCAGCTGATGTTTTGTGCACTCAGTTAATGCCTAATTAACATTGTTTTGCCGACGTTACGGCTAAGTTGAAGAAGCTGTCAGCAGGTTTGGCTGTGACGCGTTTGAACCGATAACTAATCTAGCAGCTAGCGTTGAGCTACGTGGATCTGTAGATACAAATCAGATTCAAGTTTCCACTGAAACTTGGAATTAAATGTCCGAAAAGAGTTCATCGTCGGGTTCGGATGAGGATGTGGACCCGGAATCCGGACAGCCTGTGGAGTTTGGAGGCGTTTTAAGCAAGGTAACTTTAGGTGAATCACTGTGGATCCTAAGAGCTTCTTTAAAAAGCAACTGAACTGAAGAAGCCTATTGAATGAGGTGAAACTAAGAAACTCCATGAATGAGAGTTGAAACGTCTCCAAGAACCAAAAAGAGAAGTCCAGTTGCTTTTTACTGACGCTTGTAGATTATCATAAGTTGGATGACTGAGAATCTGCACAGACATCAGTTTGTATGTTGGTGTGCTATGCAGCAGAAATAACTTATAGCTCACTATTTAATAGCTCTGCCTGTCAGAAAGTAGGTTCACATGACTAATGAACTGCATTAGTCATATTAGTCCCTGCATAGACATCATTTAGCCATATTATCTGTTGATTGCATTGTGCAGATAACTGTATACTGCATCTCCTGTGTGTTTACAGTGGACAAATTACATCCACGGGTGGCAGGACCGATGGGTCGTGTTAAAAAACAATACTTTGAGCTACTACAAGTCGGAGGATGAGCGGGAGTACGGCTGCAGGGGGTCTCTGTGCCTCAGCAAGGCTGTCATCACAGTAAGTATTTATGCTGGTATGAGGAGGGAGCATTGCTCTGCTGCTTTCTAAGGCACAAATAGAAAGCAGAATGAGCTTAGCACCTGTTCAACTTTTCTCTTAGGTCTAAGGGCTCATAAGATGGGCCTCTTTTATAAATCAGTGTTCTTGGAGGAGAGTTGCTTCTCTTCCAGGTCTCAGTGTTTCGATCCTGTCATCCCTTGTCATCAGGACAGAGTAGAACTTCTTCGATCTATGTTCCTCTGAGATAGAAAGGTAAACATTAACTTGTAATGAGGCTGTTGTTAAGATCACAGGTAGGGTACAGACCTGTGTTTTAGTACACCAAGGCAATCTTGCTTGAGCGATCATTTGAGCACACTCTCATGTCTGTTTCTCCATGGCAATTATTGCCTACTTGAAATCAGTGTTCCCTGTGGTTTAAAATGTAAGCTTTGACCACAAACTGTAGATATTGGACCTGCATTCTTCCTATGCTGGCCTCCTGTTAGAGAGATAAGCTGAAATCCCACACCCCGGTTAAATATTCACTGCTCTCTGAGCATACCGCCACCTAGTACAGTGGCCAAACGAATGGTTTTACTGTGATTTGTGCAATAGGATTATGTGATTCAAAACTGGATTAAAAGCGCAACATGAAAGCTTATAGTGAGGTTCCCTTAGTGAGAGTGCTTATTTATGTGAGCATTATGCCAATTTCAGTGTTTGTGTAGACCCCGAGTGGAGCTCCGCATGACATTCAGAGTGTTTTCTAATTATGTTATATTAGCCTAACTAGGAGTGTACACGGTTTTATTACACATGCTTACTAATAATCAGAGTAGTATGACCCACACACCCACTTTTTACAGCCTCTCTTTTTCTAAACATCTAAAGCCTGTTCAGTCTGAGGAGACCGTGGTACGAGGTCTCAGGAATGCAGAAACAAGCCTCTGTTTCTTTTCTTGCCTAACATCAGTCTGTTACATGCTGTGTAGCTGCAGACACACACCAGACTGTCCTCATACGGAAGCACAGTGTGCAGGAACTGTTACTGTCTAAAAATTCCTATTGCATGCAAAGGTCTTTTATCAAAAGCTCACATCAGTTCTAGCTTTTGTCTATGCATTTGTGTTTTCCCTGTTTTTGTACAGCACTGTCTTGTATAAGTTGAAGTTAATATTTATTTTTGTTATTTTAATCATATTTTAATTACAATACAAACATATGCACGCACACACACTAGTTTAAAGGTGACACATATAAGGATGACTTCATTCTCAGAGTTCTTTAAAGACTGTGACTATCAGCGCTTGACTGATAACCTCCTCTTTCCTAACACTGAAGATTCCACAGTCCTTTACCCCGAAAAAAAAGCCAATGCAGCATGGATATACAGCAGTGCTTACGTAAGGAGAAAGAGAATGTTCTAGTCAGAATGGAAGAGTTATAAACGTGATTGTAAAGCAGAGGTTTATGGTCCGTGCCTGATACAGCACAGAAAGATAGACTGGATTTTTCTGGGCAGTAACCATCATGGCTGGATGCACTTGAGGTTACCACTGCACACCCCTCCTTCTAGGGAAACTTTGAAACCTGAGGGCATATTTGATGCTACACCTGTTTCTGAGGGCAAAATTTTGCTCTGAGGCTGGCAGTGACTTTAATAGAAAGCATCTGAGGGTCATAGAAAACCCACCCCTGTATACATCCTAGGCATGCAACTTGTGAAATGTTACACCAGCGCTAAAGTGTTAAGACACTGTTGCATAAAGTTATGTAGGCTGACACAGAGTATGCTGCTGTTGTCAGTGGCAGCAAATAAGCCAGCACATGAGCGTCATTCAGCGACTCTAATTCAATTTGGGCAAAACACGGTTATGTCAGCTGACAAGGCAGCTGAATTCTTGATTATACTGAGGAGGAAAAAGGGGGGACGAGGAGATTCAACTCAACTGTGTCTTATTTCTTATTGTGAACCTTTGCAAGGTTGATCTCCTCTCAGCTGAGTGCAGTGGTCAAATTCCAGTCTCGGAGGAAACGAGGGAATTCTTTGTTGCACGTGTTTGGGTGCCTAAGGCGATCAGTGGTTGGAGCTGGGTGGGGTGCATTGTAGGATGGGGGAGTCTGATAGTTTAAAGATTTGATTTGAGTTGAAGGAAAGGTTATGACAATCCAGCTTCATGCGACGGTATACTGGAACAATCTTTGTGTTGTGTTTTTATTTAGTTTGTTTTTCTTGCTTTGTTTTTGTTTCTGCACAGCTCTGCAGCAGTTGTTTCAGGGTGCGACAGCAGACATAAGACACCAGTTTTTAATTAAAATTCCTGTTTATTGTGTGGCATATGCTTTTCTGTGACTGATTGAGTCCATGTGTGTCCACAATGTATCATTGCTAGAGAGCCAGAGAGGCATTACAGCAGGAATCTGCTCTTATTCCCCAGTAATTTCATTGAACTAGGGGAAAATGTTATATTGATTTTTGTTCTTTGATATTCAAATACAGATATTTGGTTTTGGGCATAGTATTTGCTGACATTACTCATGCACTCTGCCTAATAACTATTCATGAGCCCTCTCCTCTCTCTGTGCAGCCTCATGAATTTGACGAGTGTCGTTTTGACATCAGCGTGAACGACAGCGTTTGGTACCTCAGAGCTGAGGATCCTGAACACAGACTCCAGTGGATTGAGTCAATAGAACTGCACAAGGTGAGTAGTTTGAGTTTCCCTTTTTATTAGCATACATTTCTGAATATTGCTTCTTCTTGTTTCTGAAATTTTATAGTAAGCTTCTGTGACATATTTGCTTGTCATACAGACTTTCTTGGAATTAAGTTATTTATGAAAATTATGTTTATTTAGCAAACAACTGGCTGCATTACCCAGACAAAATAATACTACTACTTTTACTCTTGCATGAATCCGGTACCTGTTGTTTTTAGAGATTATTTTTTGTTAGTTTTTTAAAAGTCAGAACACATTTTTCTGTTTATATTGTTAGGCCATAATAAATATCTGGTCCTTTTTTAGTTTGTCTAATGACTTACTAAAAGCAGAGTTTTCCTGCATTGTTCACATTCTTCTATTATTCGGGTTGAATTTCGGGTCAGAGTGTTTTTTTTTTCCGGAACAGACAGGGAGTTATCTGTTTTGTTCAGTGAGCTGGGTGTGGCAGGACAAGGATTCATACACACACATAGACACACTAACGGTCCTTCACCCTGGGAATGTGAGGAATCTGAGGAGTGAGGTGTTGAAGTGGGGGAATCCCCTGTCGTCAGATAGTAGGCAGCTGCTTACTTTGCAAAGACATCTAGTCACTGCTGAGTGGCTTCTCAACATATAGAAGAGGTGGTCGACTATATGAAGATTTTCTAGGATCAAGTCCACGATCTGAATCACAACTGTACTTGAACTAATGGGATCAGATGATTAGTTGTGTACATGAGTGCTTGGATACAAAATCTGTCACTTGAACTCAACACTAAGGGCCCAACTCACAAATCTCTGCATCTTCTTTTCACAGTGATTTTATCCTGACCAGAAGTGGTGATTTGTATGTCCACTGCTTTGATGCTCATTTCAGGATGTTAGTCCAGTGGTTCCGCTATTCTTCATACACCAAACTGTGTTCTATTTACAAAATAAGTTACACATTCAAGATGCATAGTCTAGCCTCTGAGACACACCAGAGACATTGCATTGCATTCCAGCTGCAACACATCCACTTTAGACTATAGACTCTATGAAAATGGACACACCATCCACGACGTCATCCATACGTTTCCTGAACTGTGGTTTTGAGGCTCGGTCTGGTGGCTCCAGCCATAGACATATATAAGTAGACGTCGCATTTACTGCTGCTGCCGATTGGAGCGACGTGCCTACGTGGCAGCCATCTTGGTACAGTGCCACTCGCTCCTACAGTGCATTACGTCTATAGAGGAATGACATGTTTGCACTATAAAAGTGATCATAAATTGATCAGTTTATGAAATAAAATTTACTTACTTACTTAGTTGTCAACATATATTCACGCGGGTTGTTTGTTACAAATGTCAGACATGGAGGACAGACAGGCAGACATAAATAGAACAAAAGGACATCCAAGCATCCTGTCATAGCTACGTGTGTGACGTTTTTAACAAATCAGACCGTTTGGAAATTGGTCGAAAATTCAGTGAATAATTCTCCTTTCAGATTGTGAAGTACCTCTTACCTCCATAGATGTCCATGCACTCCCTCCTCTGCTAGACCTGCACCAAGATGGCGGCGCTTTAGGCACGTCCCTCCATAGTCAATGCGGGGTCTACTTATATATGCCTATGGCTCCAGCCGTCACCATCTTAGCAGTTCCTGACATTGCCAAACTTCCAGTTAATCAAAAAATGAGCAAAGAGGTGGAAGAGAATTATAGACGAGGCGGGCCATGCAAACGTATCTGGGCCATGAACTGTCTTGTGACAGCACTTACCTGCCAGTCAATACAATTAATACAGTTTTAATATGTAAGTTATGTAAAAATTCACCCCCCTTCAGTTGTCATGAATGGAGGAATTAGCTATAGAGACCAAAACTGATTTTTGTGTTACAATGTGAAAATGTTTATTCCAGCTGTGAAGTTTGGCATTTTAACAAGGGTCTATAGCGACTAAATCAACTTTGAAGCCAATCTTAGGTAGCCATTCGAGGAACTGCCATTTTTTGCCACTTGTTTGTTGGCTTAATTTTTTAGCCCCAGAGGTTGCTGCTTGCACTCGACAGTGTTTGGGATTCAATCAGACGTGCCACAACATGTTTCAGATGCGTCCCAAAAGTGACTTTCCACACTGCTTCGCTAAAAATACGTGCCTAGCCTATTTTTGACGGAAGCCCACGTAGCAGATTGAGTCCATAGAAAGTCGGACACAGGAGCATCATTAAGCATTCTAATGATTTTCAAAATGAATTACTCTGTCGTATATTACACAACTATATCACAGTAATAACTAGGTGCACCAGAAAAGAAACAAATCTTTTAGCTATGTAGCTTACATGCCCATGATAGAAGCACACAAATTGAGAAATAATGAACAAAGTAAGTTGGACAAAACATTCTGCTTCTGAAACACTGCTAGTGGAAAATGTAGCCGTGTAGAGGATGGAACAAAATCACATCACAAAGCCCTGTCTTTGGTCCCCAAGGTCTGAAGTCCAGCTGTAATTGTGATACAACTAATCACGCTTTTGCTTAGTTCATTTGCAGTTGGAAAGTTTGGTCAGGGCTGTTATTTATTTAATGACGTGATTTGTACTGTTTAGATTGAGATCAGACTGCCCGCCCCCAACATGAAGGGTGTGAAGTGAACTGGATGTGGGTCAGATAATGTGTCAAAGGGTTATTATTAGGTTTATGCGTATGCTACATGGGCATTTTTATTAGTCTTTGGTGAGCTCTTCATTCAGGAGTTCATTAGGCTGGAGTCCTGTTTGATATATAATGCACTTGAGATACTGAAACCATTACAAATATCACATGGTTTAAATGTGTTAACTTAAACAGTGTAAACTCATGACAAACCTAATGTGTCAACATTCAGACAAAGATTTTTCATGTTTTTCACAACATGGTTATAAAAAAACTCTTGGTTTCTTAGTTTTCAATCAGTATGCCTGTAGAACATTTACTGGTGAATGCAAAAACTGCATTATAAGTGCAAAACATATTGCTGTGGTCCATCCAAAACTACCTAGTACTGCAAGCGATACTTGACTGAATTTGTAGGTTAGTTTACATTAGTGTGTTCTAAATATTAAACTAGTTTACCATCTGTTTGATTTGGTTTGGTTTTGTTTCTATTAATTTGTGTATGTAGTGTTGCGTTTGCCACATAAAAATGGTCTAGTTGAGAGACCAATGAAACTTAATCACTATTGAGGGGGGGCGACAATAATCACTGTCCTGTGAATGTGAGTGTGAGTGAACTCAGGTCTCTAGTCCATTAACAAAGGCGTGAGAATATTTTAGGGTTATGTCTGGACTCTGACCTACAGTAACCTCAGTAAGATGAATGCAGCACCACCTGCAGCATTGCAGTAGGTAGTGTGTCTTTGCTGCTCCCTAATGGACAAGAAGGACTTGCATCATGCAATGCTCACCACTTGCAGTGTGGTTTAAATTTTTTGCAGCATTAAGCAGACTTTTGTGCTGTTGTGTTTAAACATACTAACTACATGTTGTAAAAATATGAGCATTTCATTTGTAGTTTGTTTTTCCATTACCAGTTCTTAAAAAATCTCTTTAGAAAAAATGGTGACGGGAGAATACACATACATTTATACATCGAGCATCTTTCCAACATCAGTGTGGTAACAAATAATGTATTTTAATTATAATCCTTGTTGGTCACTTTTTTAGGTGTTATAGGATCACATGTTTGTGCCAGTTGGAAACATTCATTCTTCTGTGTTAATGTTGGTATCTAAAAGTAAATGTGCTTTGATGTAGGTTCAACAAGTAATGACTGCAGTTTTTAAGTGCCCCATGTTAGCCACTTTGCAAAGGCAAACAAGCATCATTTCCATATTACAAAATTTGACTGTTCAGGGGAAAACAGTTTTTGTGCAGGTCCATTTGTGTTTTTATGTGTGGGTGTGTTTGTGTTGGTGGTGGGAAAAGTCGTGGTAAATGTAGGGACGTTAAGTGCTGCTCTTGATGAATAATGCAGTTTTTTAATCGCTCGGTCTCACAACAGGAAAAATCAAGAGGGACACATAAAACTCTGCATTTTACAGAGAAGACTGATCCATTCAGGCGGATTCAGAGGGGTGATATGGGAGGGGATGGGGAACACCCCCCGTCTTTATCTGTGGTTTTTCCACCACTTCAGGCTGGTTGGGGGCACAGTCTGCACACTCCTGGCCCAGATTAGGCTCAAGGAGATATTAGCAAATCAGAGCTGGAAGGGATAAAAGGAGAGGTGGGTAGATAGAAGTAAAGCAGAAGATCCAGACTAATGTTGTTCCCTGCCTCCCACTCTCTCCATCTCTTTCTCTTTCTTTCTCTCTCTCTCTCTCTCTCTCTGTCATAATATACAGTAGGCTGCTTCACCCATTCTGTGTCGCCCACCCATTTGGTACTTTATTGGTTTGTTACACAAACAGCCCCAGACAGCCGTCGTCTCTCTCTCTGATGCATACATGCATGCACCCTCCATTTTTACCCCACTCTCGCTCTCACTTTTCCATGCAAACACACACAGTCACACTTGCTTGCTCAGTGATGGATGCTGGACGTAAAGACGGACAAGATGAAAAGGCTTCACGTTTCAGGGTGTGTGGTCTGTTGATGTATGTGCGCAGCCAGAGTGGAGTGCATGTACGTGTTTGTCTCCTTAAGCCCATGTGTGTGCCTGCAGAGGACCTGACTGAAAGCAGAGCCTGCTTCGCTCTGCCGAGGAATTACAAGACTCTTCCTTTGATTCAGTCTGCCTCTTCTGCTTCATAGAGCAGCTGGTGTCTGCCTCTCATCTGTTTGCTACGGAGCAAATTACTACTTTTTCCTCCTCCTTTCTTTTCTTATTGCTGCTTTCTTTTACTTGATCAGATAAGCTCAGCCTGTATGGCTCCTCTTCTCCACCTCCTCCTCTTCCCTTTTGTTCCATAGTGAGGTGTGTCCAGGGAAACGGGAATACTGGATTAAAGCTTCTGAATTGTCTGAACATTGGGATTGTTGGGGGAGCGCCTGGCCATGTTGGGGCCAGCAAACCGCCAGGACTGCAGCAGTGTCCTGCTCTGCTTTGGCTGTTGGAATGGCCGAATGGTGGGCTTTTAGCATGTTTGCATGCTGCTTGCTCACTGTCACTCCTCACTGAGGTCTTTCATTAGTACGCCAGTGTTGTGACATGAAGGCTTACTGAACATGACACATTGTTGCTCATGTCCATACAATGCATTAATTTTCCTTTTTTATTTGCATGCAGTTTTTAAAATTCATATCACAGGGGAACTAGCTTTAGCTTTCAACTCCACTGCATGTCAGACCGTGTAAAAAATCACTTACTGTTATTTAGAGATGAGGTTTACACTGCATGGCTGAGTGCTGAGAGGTAATTTCTCCAGCAGCAATCTGCTCAGATGTTCAGAAGTAGTCAGAGGTTGCTATGGTCAGTCACTGTACACTCATTCCATTACCATTACAAAGCCTTGGACTCAAGACGCCATTTCATGTTGTGTACAAGTGGGTATTTAGTTTGCATGGTTGCCATGCAGCTGACCAGGTGCATAAAGGCAGCAGTGTCTGGTGTGGTCCCAGATTGGTCTTCATTGCTTAATTGCAGTGTGCTGCTTTGCCTCTTGGTCCCAAATTAGTAATACTGTAATAATGATTTCAGTTAGAAAATGCTTTTAGTACATGAATTTTAGACCTATTAATTGTAACCAGTGTTTATCTATTTCTTGTGGCCCGTACTGATGTAATAACTGGATAATATTTACAAATAGAAAAATGTGAAGAGAAACATAAATATATGTATTTTTAGTCTGACGTTTATTTTTCTAATACAACACCAGTTTTTAAAAAGCAGTCAACATTCATCTGTCCACACTGTGGGTGCAGAAGAAACAGTGGGTTGACTGGAAAGGGAGCGGTAAAAGATAATTTTAGTCACCACTTCCGCATAATCGGATGCAATTAGCAGCTGAAATTGAATTATCAGAACAGTAACAAAAATCACATTTTCTTGCTTGCCGACCACAGATGTGTTGTGCATCTCTAATTTCAGTAACTAAAGTAAAGAGATAAATACAGGCTCTCCAATTCATTATGTAATGCCTGCAAATAAATCAAGTCATTTGTGTTTAACTGATAGTGTCGTAAGAATTGCATTTAAGTTCAAACATTTATTCACCCGTGTTACTAGATAACTTTCATTCTCAGCTGTTTAAAATATAACCTGTAGGTTTTAATATTTGTGGAGCTGTCAGTGGGACCACATTGCAGCTAAATCACTTTGCAGACATCAAATCAAACTGTCAACAGTCATTGACTACCTTTTGAAATTTAAAACGAACCCTTTTGGCACTCAGCTCAGCCACTTGTTTTACCATTTGCAAGAGGAAAATAGAAAAATGTGTGATTGAAAAAAGTATAATAAAATAAAAATCTTGGTTATGTTGTAGAATGTTAACAGCCAGGCATAGTCCAGGATGATTAAAAAACAAAACAAACACAAAAAGCAATACGCTGTTTTTGAAACTGACAGTTACTTTGCCTTCAGTTTGTTTCAGCTGCACGTGTTTATATGTGTAGTAATTTTTGCACTGTTTACTAACATTATTAAATATTCATTATTTTCTACAAGCTGTTATTAATAGTTGCTCCAGTGTCTCTTTAGTAACCGCTCTGATTGTAGTTTTGTTAATGTTGTAATGTTAAGTTACTTTGTGAACTGCGTCATGCACTATTTCATGCTGGAGTTGTTGTATAGTGATATTGGTGGATTTTTTTTGCATGGTCTTAACAGCATTTATCCACTGTGTTAACTAATTACATATACTTTCTACCCCTACCCAAACCAAGGTCTGTATCCCATCCCTACTTTCATCTTTAACTCTACCTCTTCTACTTCTACCCCCTACCCGAACCAGGGTTTGTATCCCCACCCTGTTTTTATTGGTGCAGTTGGTGAGAGGCTGGGGTAGGTGATAGTCTCCTTGTGTGTGGCGAGTTTGCTAGTAGTATTGAAGTGTTTTAGCAGTTAGCGGTTAGCATTAGCATCGAGCATTTGCACTTGCTAAATGGTAGCATCGGCACTGGTCACTACCTGGAGCATCTCCTGAATGGGCCTGGGTCAGTTGAACGTGGCAGTGCTGGTTGGATTGTGTAAGAGCAGTGTGAACTGGCACTAGGGGGGGGTGAGTCTGGGACGCCAGAGTTCACCTCCTAGCCTCCTGGAGGTGTCGTGGGACTAAGTAGGCGAAACACCGTTGAAGGGAGGTTTCCATCTGAT
>OMNN01001000.1:0-14691 GCA_900302755.1 Chromis chromis | reverse complement strand
TGGAGCATCTCCTAAACAGGCCTGGGTCAGTTGAACATGGCAGTGCTGGTTGAATTAGCAGTTAGAATTAGCATTTAGCAGCTAGCTAAATGGTAGCATCGGCATTGGTCACTACCTGGAGCATCTCCTAAACAGGCCTGGGTCAGTTGAACATGGCAGTGCTGGTTGAATTAGCAGTTAGCATTAGCATTTAGCAGCTAGCTAAATGGTAGCATCGGCATTGGTCACTATGTGGAGCATCTCCTAAACAGGCCTGGGTCAGTTGAACGTGGCAGTGCTGTTTGGATTGTGTAAGAGCAGTGTGAACTGGCACTAGGGGGGGGTGAGTCTGGGACGCCAGAGTTCACCTCCTAGCCTCCTGGAGGTGTCGTGGGACTAAGTAGGCGAAACACCGTTGAAGGGAGGTTTCCATCTGATGACCCCCAGAGACGTGCTAGGAATCACTGCTCAATGGTATGTATAGTGACAGATTAGGGATCCTAGGTCCTCCATTGAGTATGAATCCTTTCTTTTTGAGCACAAGTGTCTGGTGTTTAAATTAACAAGTCAAACACTATCTGAAGGATATAGATTGCTTTTGATATGACTCTGGTTGTGGTACTGTGCAAAATAACCACTTCATGATAGATCTTAGTTTATTTCTACTATAAACCTGTGGAATCTGGAGAAAATGTGTTACTATTGAGCTATGTAAATGCTCACATTTACTAGTTTGTTTACTGTCACAGTAATATCTGGACCGTCTGAATGTAAACACACCCTGTAACTGCAACACTGGGACCTTATTTTCTGTCACTCAGCTCACTACCTGTTTACCGGTATTTAGTGTCAGCTCTCTTCAATCTGTGTTGTAAGATCTGTTGGCAAAGGAATGTATGTGTACTCTCTCTTGAGGTTGTCACCTGACTCCCTCTTCAGTTTGCTCACTGTTATTAAGAAATTCCTCTGCATGCCAATTGGGCAAGGGAAATAGCTTACAGCCTCTTGTTGATTTTGTAATCAAGTGGAAAATTAGATGCAAAGCCATGACTAAACCTAAGAGAATGAGTTTAGACTCATGAAACATACCACTAGCGTGTTAGAGTCCTGATGCATACGTAAAAGAATTTCAGACATTACTGTTTATACTGGTTGAGGGAAAGTATGCATTTAAGTGTGAGGCTCATGTACTGGGTCTTGAATTTGCTGTCTCTTATTAATATCATGGGTAACCGTTAACAGCTGCAGTGTTTTGCTTTGGTGTGGTTGGCTGGGTGTGCATACAATACAAGATGATAATAAAATTCTGTCACTCTGCTGAGCTGGCAGTCCCAGGCATC
This sequence comes from Chromis chromis, assembly GCA_900302755.1. Lineage (NCBI taxonomy): Eukaryota > Metazoa > Chordata > Actinopteri > Pomacentridae > Chromis > Chromis chromis. The sequence continues at coordinate 13,372 of OMNN01001000.1, read as the reverse complement.
GCCCAGTCATAAGTTGGCTATTAAATGGAACAAATGCCATCACTGCTGCTCCTTAATGCCTGGCCTGTTTTATAATGCCATGTAAGACAGCACACTGTATTTCCTAAAAGGTGTATACACTACATTTCTCCTGAAAGTTGCAATAACTCCTATCCACACTAGAATACATTATAAATGATTTCCTCTGTTTCTCAGCCACTGAGCTCAGGTCTCGTGGATGGGTTGATGCATGATGCATAATGTCATCCGCAGTCGCTCTCAGCAGACTGTTTTTCTGTGTAGGTGTAGGTCCTGCTGTGGTTCAGCTCAGCATTACTCAGTGCTGCTGACTGCTAGAATTGATTTCACCCTGTCTAGTTTTGATGAGCATCAGACTTTCTTATTATACTTCAGATTGTTCAGTGTTTTTTGTGCACTTACTGATCTTCTGTTTCTTCCTGTTTGTCTCTCTACTTTATTGTTTCTTCTCTCTTTCGCTCTCCTCCCACCTCACCGACGGGATCGCAGGCTGAGTCTGGTTACGGTTCAGAAACAAGTCTGAGGCGTCATGGTTCCATGTTGTCTCTCACCTCAGCAGCTAGTGCCTTGTCTTCCACATCCACATCCTCCTTCAAGGTAAAACATTGCCACCAGTGACTAAGTAGAAAGATGTTGTGCAACATGTCAGCAGGCCATGAAAATGTGTTAGCATCATCATATGACTGAAAATACCTAGCCATAGATTTAACAGGCTCATAACATTTGTGTTCAATACAAGGTTAGAGCGTCGCAACTCAGATTTCAGTCCAGAATATCAAAAATGTCAAGTATCAATTTTCATTTCCTTTAATGACCATCAGATCAATGCCTTTGCCAGTAACAACAAAACTGATATGAATCTTTTCCCTGACAACATGGTGTCTGGTTTTTATGCTGTTGTTTGCATCTTTTTTACTTCTGTTTCTCTGTGCAGAAGGGGCACAGGTTGCGTGAGAAGCTAGCAGAAATGGAAACCTTCCGGGACATTCTGTGCAGACAAGTGGACACCCTGCAGAAGTACTTTGACTCCTGTGCTGATGCCGTTTCCAAAGATGAATTTCAGAGAGACAGAGGTAATCTGTGGCTTAAATACACCATTATGCGGCTTTAGTCTTGATGTGTTTACTGGCAAAGGAAAGCATTTGTAGGCCTAAGTGTCTTTACTTGTTGACACTGCATGAGAGTTGAAGGAGAGTGGTTGGTAAGACCCACTGAGAAACGGAAACAGAAATCAATATCCACATGCAGGACATTTTGTGGGTTGTTTAATATCTGTGGCAGAACCTTTCTATAGTCTTTAAAATCATTTTTCAACCAAACTGTAGGTTAAATGATTTATGACTCACTGAATTTGTTTTTTTGCGAGAAAATTTGTAACGTGTCAACTGCTATTATCCATTTCTGCATTGCCTAGCCTAGTACTACTGTAAGTATAACCTACATGCTATTACAGGACTGTAGGTAGAGCTAATGTTGCTGTTGTTTTCTTTCCAGTAGTAGAGGAGGATGAAGATGACTTTCCTACTACTGCAAGACCCGACGGTGAATATAATCACAACAACAATGGCAGCAAAGAGAAATGTGAGTCTGCATGCAGATACCATCTGCCTATTTATTGCTTTATTTAAGAGTATCTGTGAATAAATACATGATGGTGGCTTGGTCTGTTAATAACGGTTTCACTTTAGATGTGGAAAACATGAATGTTTATTTTTAATCAAGTCGCAATGCAGCTGTTCCATTTCATTATGTCTTTGTTTCTCTCTGCTCCAGTGTTTTCCCCTGCCAGCCCCAAAGCTATGAACGGGATAGACTTCAAGGGTGAAGCCATCACCTTCAAGGCCACCACAGCAGGCATCCTCTCTACGTTGTCCCACTGCATCGAACTGATGGTAAAACGAGAGGACAGCTGGCAGAAAAGACTGGACAAGGTACAGACTGGACTCTCCACACAGTAATTAAAATAAACGTCACTCACAGTTTGTGAAGTGTCAAGTGAATAATAAGCAGTTTCCTGTGTGGGCGTGTCAGCAGCCACTGCTGTGTGGAAATGTCGCTGACTGAGAATCTAACTGCCTTCCATTTTCTTTATGAACTCGGCTGCTATGACCAAGTGTTTGGTCGTCTGGACTCTGTCCTTCAGGTGATTAGATTGTGGTGCAACACTCTGCTGTCCAAATGTCCAGCCATGATTGATATAAAAACACTCAGATATTCATGTTGACAGTTAAGGTGGTGCAACATTTACTATTAAACTATTAACTATTGTTTTGGAAAGGTTACAAAGAGTCAATAGAGGTGGCACTGAAATTGATTACATGTAAAATGCACTAGCTGTATTTAATACTATGAATTAACAGTTTGGACACGATTCCTTTGGCTGTGGTTCAGATGTGGTTTTATTAGTTCATATTTCTTAATGTTTTTTTTCTTATTGAAGACTTTGTGTGGGTGTGTGCTTAAGTCTTTATTGGTTCCTGCTACCTGTGTGTTCATATTTGTGTCATGCGTAGTGGTTTGGTATTCTGTTAGTCTGCTCTGTTAATATATTTTCTGTGGGAAATGTTGAGGTCTCTAAGATGCCTTTGGCAAGATATTTCGCAATTTAGCTACCTGTTCAACTGCCTGTTGTAAATGTAAAGCAAGTTCTAGGACTCAGCCCAAAAAGACTCTGTGCTGTGGCGGTTAAAAAAAAGACAAGAAAGAGTCCCTAAATTCCTTAGTTCAGATATCCAAAAACTAGTAATAATTATTGAAAACTGGTTTACAGATAGTTACTCTAAACCAGCTATCAACATTACAACCATAGCTCAGTGAGCATATGGACAGATGGGCCATTTAGTTAGCCCTTTTGTTATATGATAATTTAATTTTTCATCAGATTGATTAAAGGCTGCATAACCCTCTTTCATTCATTAATATCCAGAGAGTAGTCTGTCTCTTTAAATGTATCTAAAGAGCTGCTCTTGCTTACATCCTGATCAGCCCAGCTGATGTTGTCAAACCAGTTTCTTTTTTGTGTGTGTGTAAAGGCGTGCTGCCCAACCCAGAAACTTGCAAAAGCTGTTTCAGTTAGTTTGACTACTTGGGTGAAACTATCTCAAACTTATCTGTATTTGATTAAATGTGTGAAGTGTAGCTGCAGATATAGATATAGAAAGATATAGAAATAGTTATACAACACAGTCAGAGGAACAGGGCACACCTACTCAGACTTGTACAGAGAGTGAGTTAGAAAATGACTGCTCGGACTTCATGGTTCAGTTTGTGGAAGCCATCTCTACAAAGGAGTACTGAGCTGCTAAAATACCAAACACAACGATGGATACCTCTACAGACCTGCAGTCGCTTCTTTACAGTAGGTCTCTGACAGTACGTCTGTCTGTGTAGTTGTTAAACACTGCTGACAGCAGGATCGCCTACTGTTTATTTTGTGGCAAGTGCTATACGTCTATACCTTCCTCTGTACTTTGTTTGGTTTCATTGTCTCTTTGTGTCTGGGTACCTTCCATTTAATTGTTCTCTGGAAACCATTGCTGTTTTATATTACAGAATACATTTATCCCCAATTTTCTTGCTTTCTGACTGCATTTTGGACAGCTGTCTCTCAAATATCAACTGTTTTGTGCAGAGTTGTTGGGTGTGTTTTTTTTTTGTTGTTGTTGCTAAGGTAAGCCTACATAGCAATTTTTATTGTAATTTGATTATTTTTTTCCCATAAAGAGACCAAATACAAAAATTTCCTGTTCTTTTTAATTAATAGGCGGGCAACATAGTAGCTGTGGCACTGGTAATCCAGAGACTTAAGTTCTCAACTGTAGGGTAGCAGTCTGTTGTTTCTAGTTCATTTGTAAGAAGTGTGCATATTTGTCTCTGCCAAAGAATGAGACTTTATGTAAAACCTGTTTGAGTTTGCACAAAGCTAAACATTGTGATGATTTATTTGAATACTGGAGACGTGCAGATCTCAATTTTATTCAGCTTTCATTGCGAGCGTTTAATGATCTGCAGTCTGATGAACTGAAACATTGTCATCGGGACAATGGGAGATGATTTCTGACTGTAGGATTAGCAACACAGTTACACTAACCATACTGATTTTCTGTGTGTGTGCAGGAGCTGGAGAAGAGGAGGCGGGTAGAAGATGCCTACAAGTCTGCTATGAATGAACTGAAGAAAAAGTCGCACTATGGGGGACCAGACTATGAGGCACGATGAAGTTATATAAAATAAATGAATCAGCAACAGCTAGAAAAAGACAGCAGAAAGATTTCTTGACTTTTCCTAACTTTTATTTAGACAGAGCTGTTCTCACAGGATTTTTATTCTTCTTCATTTCTTCACTGCTTCATTGTTTATTTCCTTTCAACAGGAGGGACCCAACAGTCTGATCAATGAAGATGAATTCTTTGATGCAGTTGAAGCTGCACTGGACAGACAAGACAAGATAGAAGAGCAGGTGTGATGAGGCTTTAACTTGGCTGTATTATTATATACACAATTAAAATGTCTTGTACATTTGGGATTTATAAACCAGTTGTGCCTTTAGTCTAGAAGACATACTGAATCTATTTTGTTTTGTTCTTCTGCCTGTGTAAAACTTATTTAACCACAGCCACATACACAGATGTATCCTTTCTCTGTAGCCTGAGGTATATCACCTTAATCTTTTTTCTCTTACCAAACTCCTACACTGTGCCCCTCAGAGCCAGTCAGAAAAGGTGAGGATACCTCGACTAACTCCAGTGCCTCCTGGCGACGCCTACTCCACCATCGGTACACACCGATTTGCCAACAAGGTGCGCAGTAAATTTCTTATATTTCTTTGCCTTACACCTACCTCATTCTAATTTAAGGCTACAAGTTGCTACTTTTTTCTTTGCCTCATCATTCCTGTCCAAAGCCTAGTCGGCTTCCAACCAGTGTGACCTGTCTATAAAGACCTGCAACTTCTTGGTGCTTACGCTTGAATAACATGTCCTCAATGTCTCCATGCCTCACCTTAATCTGTTTGCACAGAGACTCAGTCTTTTCTTACTGCAGTATTTTTTTTGAGAGCTTATATAACCTCTTCATATAAAATGCTTCTTTAGCAGGTTCTGGTTGTCTCCTCTGATCTGCTGCAGTGCCTCTTTCTGTTTTGTTCCTTATTCCTTGCTCTTTCAACCCTCTCTCTGCTGTACAGCCCCATAGCCATTCTTCTTCCTTGTCCTCCGCTGAGCTAGTCAGCGCTTCGGATGACATTCACAGATTCAGCGCTCAGGTACTGTATTTGGTCAACTTAGAGAACCTTCAGGGGATGCAAGCGCCTTCTAGTTTCCACCTCAGGCAGAGAGAGCATGAGCAGATAGCATGAGAATGTCTACCAACCACTCGCTCCAGGATTTCACAAACATTTCCTGTGCTTTGAAAAGTATATTACAATAGATTCTTACACCAAGGTAGGTCTGATTTCTGTGATTTGATTTGCAAAATAATTGTATAAAGTGAAGCTTCAGTTCAATATTCACTGTGTTATAGATCTAAAACATGTGATGGATCATTATTACATGTGACTGTAACACAAGGACGACTGCTTGAATTTGTAAAATCATTCACAAAACAATTTTAACCGTGGATCAGTCGTGCTGCAAAATGTACAAGGTGTGGCTGTTAAATAGTGAGACTGGGCTTCTGTCAGTAGAACCACAGTGTACATGTCTCCACCACGTCAAATTATTGATCAATGAGCGAGCATAAACAACCTGTGAAAGTCTGTTTGAATTAAATAGAATAGAATTATAGCATTATTTAATAGCCACACCTGGTATGTCCTAAACTGCAGCGTTTGCAATTTTCTAATTACATCGTTTCCATCTTTTAATTTGAAATTCATTAATTGTTCAGCCCTACACAATAGTTTATAATATTATGTCATGATGCACTAGGACGAAAATCTGACTGGACAGATTTGAAATTCCTGGAGTGAACAGGTTGTCCCCATCACATAGCGGTTGTTATCATACCAAAAAGTTGGTCGAACCCTGCATGACTGGAATCTAGAAACCTTTTCATTTCCACCTCTTCCTTTCCTCACATCAGTCTTCTTCTTCCACAGCATGAGCAGGCATGAATCCAGACTGGCTATGCACTGTGTTTTTAATGCATTGTTGGAATGTTGAATAACACCCTCAAGCAGGATCAAGTGTCTAATATTTATTTGGTTACTGCTCAGTGGTTCGTGGATTTGCTTTAGGAATTCCTAAGATTTTCAGATAGATAGGAAATAGTTTTGATATTTTCCTGCTATGATGTTATCAAAAACCTTTATTAAACATACTGGCACAGGTGTAAGGTGTGTAGATTGCTGTAATTCATTCAACCTGAGCATAGGAATCCTAAATATAGTATTTCTTCCCTGAACTGTGGGCTGTTTCAAAGAGACAGGTTACAACAGTAGAAGACTGTCTAAGATATGAATTTAATCACTATCTGTCTGTCTCTTAGGTGGAGGAGATGGTGCAGAATCATATGACTTATTCTCTTCAGGATGTGGGTGGAGATGCCAACTGGCAGCTGGTAATAGAAGAAGGAGAGATGAAGGTGAGTACAGAGGAGAGGAGCTGCTTATGAATCATTCCCCATGGTTGCTGGCTGTGAATATTTAAATCTTACTCAATTATCAAAAGGTGTTGTGGTGACAATAGAGGCACTGGTAAATCAAAAGTGGGGACTGTGTATAAGCTAGCAGAGGTGAAAGATCTACTCAGATAAAGTAAAAGTATTCATGCCGCAATGGCAAATAATAATAAGAGCGTAAGAATGAGCTGAATTTATCAGTCACTGGTATATTTGAAGATAGGTTTTGTTGTGAGGCTGTGAATATGTTGATAGTAGGGTTTGTTTTTGTCCTACACTTTGTTTAATAGGTGTACAGGAGAGAGGTTGAGGAGAATGGTATCGTCCTGGATCCTCTCAAAGCTACACATGCTGTGAAAGGTGTAACAGGACACGAGGTCTGCCACTACTTCTGGGATACAGCTGTCCGAATGGACTGGGAGAGTAAGTTCACTAGTTCAGAAGGCACCCCCCATATCAAGAATGTTTTGACTTCCCTTGTTTCAATGTCATGACCTGACTGAACTCCTCCTCCTCCTCCTCCCTCAGCCACCATTGAAAATTTCAACCTTGTGGAAACGCTCTCTGATAATGCTGTCATTGTGTACCAGACGCACAAGGTAAATGGGAGTTCACAGTGTTTTTAGACTTTGCTGAAACATGTTACACATTTGATCATGAATATTGTGCAGCCTCTTTGATTTTAAAGCTGGATGTTTCTGGTTGTGCTTCAGAGAGTGTGGCCGGCCTCTCAGAGGGACGTACTCTATCTGTCGGCTATCAGAAAGATTCTGGCAACAAATGAAAATGATCCCGACACATGGCTTGTCTGCAACTTCTCTGTGGATCACGACAACGCTCCTGTAAGCTTAATCCTGAAATACAAACCCAGTGTTGTTAGTGATCCAGGACTTTATACATGCTGTGTAATTAATTCTTCTTTTTTCAGCTAAGCACTTAACTCCCCGGTGTTCGTCAGAATTAGACTGGTGTCAAAATGTCAAAAATGATTAAATGTATTTTTCTACTGTTTAATAGCAGTGTGCCAGATAAAACTGCAGAGGGCAATGTTGTAATTCCTAGTTTTATTATGGTGTTGATACAGAATTATGTCTATTTGGCTGATGGTTATAGTAACTTACATTTCAGAAACATCAGGTGATAAGCTCTCTAATTTTCACAACAGTGAACATATGTCCAATTAGTGTCCAAAGAGAGGGTTGAAGGAGTGAGGAAATATCTTAAAGTCACCCTAAGTGCCTTCATCTTGCTGCTACTAACGCACAAGTAGTTTTATAGGCCAAATTTCCAACTTGGGAAGTCCGAAGAAACATTGGCCTCCAGCTGCTCTAGCCATGATTCCCACAAAACTGCTGGAGATGCCAAATTGGTTAACATTATCTACACTGTCAGTTGTGTATTTTAGGGGTAATGCTTTAAACTTATTCCTATCATACAGTATTGCATGAGTGAGCCAAAGACTGTTCAGTGAACATACTGCTCGGCCTTAATACATTTTAGAGAAATTTTTCTAATATCATCACTGTAAAAATGTATTTGATTCAATACTGCATATAATTACAAACATCCCCTAGTCAAACAAGACTTTTCTTGTAGGGCCTTTTTATAGTTAAATTGAAAAAAAGAAGTTTCATGTAGCTCAGTCACTCTTTCATTTTTGCTATAGTGAGATTTGTGGCAGCGTGGGGATTGTTTGTATTTATATTTTTGTTTTACTTTCAGCCTACAAACCGGTGTGTTCGTGCCAAAATCAATGTCGCCATGATCTGCCAAACACTGGTCAGCCCACCTGAAGGTGATAAAGAGATCAGCAGAGATAACATCCTTTGTAAGATCACCTATGTTGCCAACGGTAAGTGCCTCTCCAGACCATAGATTGATCTCAGGATAAGCAAGATCAGCAGCCAGCAGAACAAAGCCTCAATCTTATTATAATTTATCTACAATCACCCCAGTATCAACATCCAGCCTACTTTAAATAGCAGAAGCAGATGTTAAGCTAACCCCTAAACCATTTGGGTCAGACTCTTTGTAATCTGAAGTCAGTCCATGCTTCTAGAAAAAAAACCCACACATTTTTACAGAGGAGAAATTAACAAAAGCACAACTTGAATGTTTGCTTGATTTGTCATGTAGTCAGTCAGCTAGGTGACAGTTGTGTAAATCTATTCAAATGTAAGCGGTTGTTTGACCATCAACACAATTATGATGGAACTAGCTGCAGATCATAAAAGGGCCTTAAAGAAATTCCATAGGAGTAGCAATATGTTCTGTCACACATAAGAAAAATAAAGTCACGCTATCAGCAAACTACCTGAAGCTGGCGTGTCCCCTTTTGATGTCCCAAATAATTCAGAACAGTCGCATGTCATCCATTTTTCTGCTAATTAGTCTTTGTGGAGCTGGTATTTGACACAAAAACTAGAGAATCCATGAGGCTGTGTCTTTGAAATTTCACTCCAGCCTTGTGCAGCTACTCCCCCCTCCCCTGACTTCCTGTAGGCGAGGAGATTGTGACATAAAGAAGCGCTGCAGAAGGAATCTTGAGTAAGTTTATTGTCAGAGAAGTCAGGCGGGTCATGGGAGTTCATTTGAAAAAAATGCATTGCATCTTTTCCTATCACTAGAGGGCGCCCCACACCAGCATCTATGTACTGAATCGCTGCGGGTTTATGATAAATGGTTTTATCATGCTGTAAGTCGACACAAACAGTATGCTGATAGTTTTCCTGTATGTGGCTGCAGTAAACCCGGGAGGCTGGGCTCCAGCTTCTGTCCTCAGAGCCGTGGCCAAGAGAGAGTATCCCAAGTTCCTGAAACGCTTCACCACCTACGTCCAGGACAAAACTGCTGGGAAGCCCATCCTCTTCTGAACACAAAAGGTAACCAATAACATATATTGTTGTACAACTGAGACTGTGAATGTGTGTAATACCTCCTGGTTGGTGTTTCAGTTGTAATATTGAATTAGCAGATGTATGGAATCTGTTATTTGAGTTGAGCTATTTCCTGTGTTTTTATTTTAACTTTCAATCCTCTTTGTTTCAGGCTTGTGTAGAGCCGAGGTTGCCCATTAGACAGACCCATGTTGTTCAGCGTTGGACAGACTCTTGACGACCACATGACCTTTTCACCTATCAGTTAGAATGTGTTTTCAAACAACTACATGCAGGACACCATATCATCAGGACGTCCCACTGGACCCCTGCTTGAAGATAACTGGTTTTATGGCTTTAATGCATCAGTAGTCATCATCCCAGCTACATTAGAATGGCTTAGCACCATCTGGTGGTCATGGGTACATTTGTGTGTACATAAATTCAAGAGTTTCCTAAGTGAGTTTAAATTGTTACCGATTACTTGCTTTTTTTGTAAATTGTTTTGTACATTTCTTATGATTACATACTTCTTGACTTTTTTGGGTTTGCTTTAATCACTAGTATTACAGCTACTTGTTTTGCTGCTGCTAAAGTAACTACAATGAGAGAGGAAAGTTAGATATTTACAGGAAGAGCACTGACGAGGTGTGGTACACTATCTCCTCTTTCTTGCCTTCTCCTGTCCCTCTTGTGAAAACGCTCTTTGCAGTTTGATGGGGGGTCAGAGCCTAAAGCTTTGAGATCTTTATATTTCTAGATTGTTATAAAGTAGCTTTCAGAGAGCACCATGGACACAATGTATTGTACAGAGAAAACAGAATAAGTTTTCAGTTAGTTTACCAATGTGAGAAATGTGAATTGACTGTTAAACGCTTGAATTTGATGACGGTAATGGGCCAAGGAAATACAGAGTGGGAGATGAAAAGCATTTACTAATTCTCTTATGTTGGACAATATTTTGGACACAGCTGAACTGATGATAGTTGACTGTGGTCTTTAGATGCTAAGCTGCAGTCAGTGTTTATCTGTCTTCAACCTGCGTGAGGTTGAAGACAGATATTTGCAAATGACCAGCTGTAGTGTCGGATATGAAGATTCCTCTCTTTGATTGAGAGATGAGCGGGTACATTTTGTACGCCTGAGGTTTTTCTTCACTGTTTTCAGCCCCTAGTAAGGCAGGAAAAACGTCTGTCCGTTCATGAGTGTCGGGTTTGTGAATCAGTCCTGCTGCTTTCGTGCAGGATAAGGTAAAAGTTGTAAAATGTTGAGCGGGATATCATCTGCACCCTACGCTCTCAGTCATATGCTAAGATTACATTTCACACACCACACTACAGTGCAGTGGCCTCCTGCCCTTTGACTGATAAACTACCCCCAGAATGCCTTAGACACCAGGATGAAACCTAAAAGTCCTGGGTTTCTCTACTGTACAGCCACCAGATGTGCATTTATCGACACTGAAATGAAGCTGGGCGGGGTTTGGGGGGGGTCAGCATTTCACATCATCTTACCTCAAGATTTAAATTTCCTTTGGTATGTGTTTAATGCCATCAAAGGTTGGGAGTTTTTGCAATCAGTAGATCTGCAATGGTTGAAAAATTCACCGTGAGATTTTCAGTCTAAGGGGTCAGAGGTGAAGGAGGATCTAGATAATTGTTTTTGCTGATAATTACAAGAGCTAGATGACAAGCAGCGTCAGCTGAAGAATGCATTTAGTGTTTTTAATTTTGATATTTTGTCAGTAATCTACACACTTTGTATATTTCTAAGTTGTACATCAGATGTGTTATTTGCACTAAATGTAATGCAATTTGACAATGTTCTGTAAATTAAAATTATTACACAACAGAACAGAGTACGTGTACTTTTTCACTTGCACTGCTGTGAAACTGAAGGTAGTTCATGTAAAAGCCTTTCATGTGAACACCCTCAGCAGTGATATTCAGATTATGATAATTTGAGGTGACGGGTTCACTTTTTACACAAAAGCATGAAACTGTTTGAAACCCTGAACATTTTCAGAAATGGAGCCATTGCAAAAACATTTAACTTTTGGTTGCATCCTTAACCAAACAGAAGTCTGCCCATATGTTTTCATGGTCAAGGATTATGATGATACCATGTACTACATCAGAATGTGTTCATGTGAATAGCTAGTAGTGCATCTGGATGCTGTGAAAAGGAAATGACAGTATCCGAGAACCAAGGCAAGGTTTCATAATTTCATGTCTGTTGTGTAGAGTTTTAAAAGTGTAATCCTTCTCTTCATTAACGCTGACAAAACACTGACTGTAGAACAATAATAAATATGAAAGAATGTAGGAAACGCAAATACTGACTTAAAAAAATGTATTTGAGTCATTTGATTGTTCTGTTGTTGAACCTGTTCTTCACTGTCTCCTCCGCATTTACACAGATGTACCTTTTTTCATTATCAGTGCCCCTGGCTGCTTTACTTGCAGCTACATCAAACACAGACTGGCTTAACTTGTCATATTTGGTTCAAACATGACAAGTTAAGGCAGTCTGGTTCAGGGAATGTGATACAAAATACATAATTTTGTTACGGCGGAAAGTAAAATGGCTGCTATGGCCAATAGGAGGCTTTTCTGGAAATGTTCTGTACAAGTGTACCAAGTTTAATGCTTTTATGAAACCAAATCAAGGAGCTTTCCATAGAAGATTAATTAACCTAACAAGTTTAAATATTTTGAATTAGACCCTACAATGTCAAATATGTAAATTTACCAGTGAAATTTAAATATTAAAGCTGCAAGCAGCGTTGGACGGGTTCGAGCTTCACGCTGGTCGGTGACCGAGTCAGGATATCGTCATATGCATGTCGTCAGGCCCCGACTTTGATTACACATGTGAAGTTTGAGGCTGATCAGAGCACGTACAGGCTAGTTATACATCACTTCCTGTTTCATGGTGTGTTGGCGAATTAGACAGGAAATGGGTATATGCATGTCCTCAGGCCCCGACTTTGATCATGCATGTGAAGTCTCATGATGATTGGAGCAAGTATAGGTTAGTTATACATCACCTCCTGTTTAATGGTGTGCTCGTGACTGAGACAGGAAATTGTTATATGTATATCATCAGGACAAGACTTTGATCACACATGTGAAGTTTGACGCTGATTGGAGCACATACAGTCTAATTAGAGTACACTTCCTGTTTCATGGCATGCTGGTGAATGAAACAGGAAATCATCAAATGCATGTCCTCAGGATCCGACTTTTATCAAGCATGTGAAGTTCCTAGTCGATCGGACCACGTAAAGTCTAGTTAGAGTGCACTTCCTGTTTAATGGTGTGCTCGTGACTGAGCCAGGAAATCATTATATGGATGTCATCAGGATCCGACTTTTATCATGCATGTGAAGTTTGACGCTGATTGGAGCACATATAGTCAAATTAGAGTGCACTTCCTGTTTAATGGCGTGCTGGCGATTGAGACAGGAAATGGCTATATGCATGTCCTCAGGCCCCGACTTTTATCATGCATGTGAAGTCTCATGACGATTGGAGCACGTATAGGTTAGTTATACATCACTTCCTGTTTCATGGCGTGCTGGCGATTGAGACAGGAAATTGCCATATGCATGTCCTCAGGATCCGACTTTTATCATGCATGTGAAGTTCCTAGTCGATCGGACCACGTAAAGTCTAGTTAGAGTGCACTTCCTGTTTAATGGTGTGCTCGTGACTGAGCCAGGAAATCATTATATGGATGTCATCAGGATCCGACTTTTATCATGCATGTGAAGTTTGACGCTGATTGGAGCACATATAGTCAAATTAGAGTGCACTTCCTGTTTAATGGCGTGCTGGCGATTGAGACAGGAAATGGCT
>OMNN01000997.1:3047-16245 GCA_900302755.1 Chromis chromis | reverse complement strand
CATTTATTTAACTTTTATGGGTCAGCATGAGAATAACGTTCTTCGTGGTGGGTTCTGGCTCAAGCTCAAAACAGGTCTGATTGAACAGACTTTAGTAATTAGTAGGCGAGGGGTGCCAGTCATGACCGTGTAATGAATTTACTGAAGTGAACTCCATTACGGGTAGAGAAAATTAGTATACGCTACTGCAATGGGAATGAGAGCAAACTGGTTCCACTGGGCTTGGTTTATCCTACAAAGCTGGGCAGACTGTTCCACCCCCAGCTGAGGAGCTGGATATATGTAAATTACAGTGATTATCTCTGTTTGTAACTGTTGGCTCATGGTCTATTATTTCATCCCAGAATATCTATTTGGCTAATCTCATTTATTAGGTGGCTAATCAGCTTTATGCGCCTTAGTGTTTTGGGAGGTGATATTACTGCCAGTTCATGCCGAGGGGGATCAGCTGCTGTGGTGTTCAATGTCCTCTGGACTTCCATCAATGCCAGCCACAACTCGCTGGTCATCTACGCACTGCATGGCATTGTAGTTGTTTCTTAAAGATGCAGTTCTAGATTTATTTGACTGTGCATAAACTGTGGAGCTCCTGAGCTGGACACAATAAGTCTGAGAGATGTTCTAACATGGCCACTGTGCATACAATTAAAGGATGTGGTTGAATTCAACTTGTTTTTCGGTCGTAGTTTAAAGATTAATACCACATTAACCATGAATATGAAAACGGTATTAGTATAGCAGCAAACAACCATCTGTTGTGTACAGATGGAGTAATGGCACCTGTAGCAGAGAGTTAATTTGTACTCCCTTTGTGTGCTGTAATCTGAGCTTCCGGATCTGTTTTATGTTTTGGCAGCCAGTACAGGCACATGTGCATGTTGGTGCATGTGAGTGCCTCACTTTGAAACTTTTGGCCATCCCTGCAATTATAAAGAACCAGAGTGATTTCGGACACCACGCCGGAAAAGTAAAAGTTCTATCCAGTGTTCACCTGGCCCCCAAAATGTAAAAAAAAGGATTTTATTTGTGGTATTTATCTGATTTATGTGCACTCACTTCATTTCAGCTCAGTGTGAGAGTTTCGACTGCTGTTTTGAGGTGCTCCTCTGCTTCTTCTCTACTCTCTACTCATTCCAGTCTTTGTGTATCTGTTTCCACACACCAGGGTTCGCTCCAACAAACCAAAAAGGAGAGAGATATGGTTGGGTCTGGTATTTTTTGTTGCCTCTCATGTACACAGTCTTACTGGTTGTAAATGAAAGTGAAAGAATGAGGGAGTTGTGGTCTATATTCCCGTTTGTATCCCGTTTGAGATGCGGGTGTTCAAGTAACATTTAATTGTTCTAAAAGGTTGAACATAGAACCTTTAACTCGTGGACACAACATTGTATTCACCATGATAGTTGTTGAGATTTTAGAACCACTATGGTGGGTCCAAGTTCACCCCAACAGTTTATCTACAAACTGTGTGTTAGAAATCTGTTGTTTTTTATTTTTAATGTACAATTTTGGAAATAATTTCATCATCCCCCTTTGTTTTCACTCACTATAACCTGTACAGTTTGGGCCACTCGTTTACCACTTATTTATTACTACTATCTAACACAGTTACTTTGGTTCGCACAGTGTCATAAGTAACAGAGCAAGGCAGTAGATTTTCTTTAATTCGAGAAAGAACCAGGTCTTTTGTCTGAATACCTGACAAACTGAATGTGATGGAACTACCTATTGGTTGGCAGGTCTCTCCAATTACTAAGACGGTGCTTTCCTTTAAAAGATAGGTGCTACTGACCACACCTACCTTTGTTTGAGCCTGGGAAGGTTTGGTGTGGTGCCCGCTTGAGACTTAACTTGGATAAATTTCCTAAATATTTCCTTTGAGTGTCACGAGGTGTGAATGTAATCTAAAAACTAATGGTGAGTGTAGAACCTGGGTCTCTTTTATGCTAATCTGAGGGTTATGAGGTATAAGACCTGGAATTTATATGTTCATTTTGCTTTATCTATTTTTAAAATTACTATTGATGATAAGTCCCCAAGGAAGTGGCCACATTAGAACTCGTCTGGCCCTTAGCCAACTGTAGGTCAAATACAGGTGGAGCTGCAAATAGGTAATTGTCCCCTCTGAGGCAAATACATTTTCATTTAACTTGCTTGCACTCACCTGTATCGTCCTTCCTATCTAGTCCCAGATGGCTGTTCTGCTTTATTGCTTCTTTGTGATCTGCTTCTGTTTCGTCATTGAAGCATTCAGACTTCTCTCATCTTTATTAGCCTGGTGGGTTCTTAAAAGAGCATTTAATGTGTAGTCTTTATTCTAACTGATATCTCAGATGTTTTTTATTTGAAAGAATGATTCAATGAGCCGTTTGAATATATGTTGTCTTAATGCAACCAAGTATGAATTCTTTTCTCTTATGTTTTGCTCCTGAGCAGGCCAGACATCCTCACTGCACGCTGGCTGGGAAGACTTGTGGCCACAGTCACCAAAACTACTGTGAATTTGAAATGTGCATGGAAGTGGTTCTGTGTTTTTGGCATGTGTGGTGCATCCTCTGTGGGGTTATGTATAGTATCTCCCCACAACAAGCCTTTGACTGATGTATATGTTTGCTTATTTTAGTATGGTGGTCAAAAAAATTAAATAGTTTTTAACTTCTATTGTAGCTTCTTTTGTAAATTGAGAAGCTAGTTTCCAATCATTTTATATTTTTTCTAGCCCTAATTTTACATGAGCTCATGCATATTTTTGTGTCTTTTAATGTTTACAAAAGGATATTTAAATGAAAACATTGAAATTTATGATGATGATAATAATAATAATAAGTAGAAGTAGAAGAAAAGATACTTCTTTTTCTGTTAATTTTCACAAATTATATCTAACTTAAAAATATATTGACAGTGTTAAACTTGAATTTCATTTATTATATAAAAAGGACATATTTGTGAAACTGTGCTAATTTCTTTTAATCTAGACATTTTTCAATTTTATTTTACAAAAATTTTAATTTATGGTTGAGGGGGCAGTAGTGGTCTAGTGGTTTGTGAAGCGGACTTGCAACCGGTGGGTCGCCAGTTCAAGCCCCCGGACTGGCAAGAGGTTGAGGTGGGAAAGTGAGAGCGACCGTGTCAGTCACCACCACTGTGGGCCCTTGAGCAAGGCCCTTAACCCCTGACTGCTCCCTGGGCGCTGCACTGCGGTAGCCCACTGCTCCTAGTATGTATAGTTAAGGTTAACTTTGAATAGGATGGGTCAATGCAGAGAAGGAGTTTCCCCAAGGGGATCAATAAAGGTTAGATTATTATTATTATGGTTGTTTACAGT
This sequence comes from Chromis chromis, assembly GCA_900302755.1. Taxonomy (NCBI): domain Eukaryota; kingdom Metazoa; phylum Chordata; class Actinopteri; family Pomacentridae; genus Chromis; species Chromis chromis. Next base: position 12,920 of record OMNN01000997.1, on the reverse strand, counting down.
TATTATGCAGGTTTTTAATCCTATTTTACATCAGACATGTAAATTCACAGTTTGTTTTTGATAGTATTTGGTCTTGTAAATACATTTATTGCGAACTGAATGCCTGTCCTTCACTCTTATTGAACTTACTGTATTGTTTGTAATTTGCAGTTATAACTCGTCCACTGTGTTGGGTCACATGTACATTTCATGCACCACTAGTGGGGAACAATGTAAGAACAGCATCTTTCCAACTGTTCTTGTATGTAATGAGAACCACATCCTTAGAGGGCTGCTTGCATGGTGACAGATTTTTAGTCTTGTTTTCTTTTTCTTTCTTTTTTTCAAATACAACAACAGCAAAGACATCACTGAAGCTCTTTCTTCCACTTCTCTATCAACTGTGACTGTTAATGACGCATAACTCTTAAAATTGCTCTCCTGGGAAACTAAATACCAGACAGGACCAAAAACATTCTTTAATACCACAGGTGGGTGACTCAGTCTGTGAAAGCACACTGTAGATGAACGTTAACTCTTTGAAGCTGGTGAAACCACTCTTCACTACACCCATATGAGCTGGTTCACATTCTGTCCAGGTGATTCAGATGGCTGGAGCTTCACTCTGCACCCTGTAGGTGTTTAAATACAAGTGTACTTGCTTGTGCATGCATACACAGCATTACCAGAACCGTTAAATCATCCTCAGGTGTCTCCAGCCTGCTGCCCCCCATACTGACAGCTGACGTGGCCTTAAGCGGATGTCTGGAGAAGATACTGACATCGTCTCTTCCCATAAATACCAAATCCTCCATTATGTCTGCTCCTGCACCTGACCCCTGACAGGCACTTAGCAAGGCCGGGCAATGTGGAATCAATACCCAAATTATTCACACAGCGTGCAGAGGAAGTGTCCTTTCCAATTTAAAGTAAACTCATTTGTTATTGTAAAGAGGAGGCTGCACCTCGGGCCATCACGTTGTTTATAACTGCCTGTGAATACCGGTTGGGTTTAATCCCATCTGCTCCACATGTGGAGGTTTCGAGAGGAAAAGGCTTTTTACAACGACCAATTACGAAAACAAGTTTTTTCACCTGATACAATTTGTAATGGAAAACCCATCTACCCCCCCGAGAAAAAAAGCCCCATCATCCACTACTGTTACCAGCCACCCACCTGGATGATACCACCGTGGCTCTTCCGTGCTGAGAAATGCAGCATTGGCTAAATAATAGCAGACACCAGAGGCTCTTTTTTTAAACCATCCCACACAGGCTTGTTTTTTAGCTTTTGCCGCACTCGCATGACTGAGGGAGAAATATAGTTCATGCAAACTGCTGAACACCCATAACCTCTCTTGTGCGGATGCCACAGCCTGCAGCTCTCTTGATTACTGCTCTTCCAGTCACATGCAGGCATTCCAGACAGCAGCAATGAGTGTGTTGTAAATAGACAAAACATGCTTCGACAGGCTTCCTACAAGGTATCCTATTTTAGAAGTTGCTTCTTTCTTTTGCCTCTCCCTTTTTTTATTTTGACTTTTTTTTCTCTGGTTTTTCCTATTCCCACTTTATTAGTACCTAGGAGACCACAGATATTATCTGCAGACCGAGCCAGTTGGGTTCAGAAAATGGAGTGCAATGGAAATGTCCCTTTATAATTGAGCCAAAGCTTGAGCAGTTTAGAAGGGAGCCGAAGACTCAGTGCTGCTTTCCCATGAGCTCTTTGTGCATGACCTAGGGTTATTTTATGTTAATGGGAGTTGAAGTCACAGCTGCCAGAGCTCTGCGGTTTGTCTGTCTGTGAGAGTTATCTGTGAGAGTTCAAGCTTCAGAAACAGTAAAAGTCACCACAGAGGAGGGGCCCCCTATGGCTGGCAGAGGAGTGACAAATCAGATATACAGTGCATTCAAGTGGATGTTTGGCAGTTGTACATGTGTGTAAAGTGCACTTTTATGTCTGTGTGTTGTGGTATTTGATTATGTGCCCTCGCAAGCGTGCACGCACACAAATCGTGCCTTTCTGTGAGTGAGCGTGTTTAGTCTACAGGCAGAGGAAAGGAGCTTGCGGTTTGACAAAGACGAATAGCTGAGTTCGTTCCTCTCCCGCGAGCTGAGCGTGTATCAGCATATGACATCACCACTTCCATTTCTGTGCCACCGGCTGCCTGGTGGTCAATGTGCTCTGGGGCACGCTCAGGCACTCATACATACAGTATATTAAGTAGGATGCGCGATTGGAAAACAGAGGGGAGAGTGAAAAAGACAGAGCAAGGTCGGGCACAGTGGCTGATTAGATAGGCGGTATGCCATTGTCACAAGCTCACTGTGGTAATACCAGAGTGTTAACACCATGTGCAACATCAGCGCAAAATTATGCTGAGCAGCAGTGACAGTTTCTTTTGTGGAGAGAATATCCTTGGATTGAAAATATAACTCACACGTAATAGTAAACAGACCCTGTGAATGCAAACGCAGATTTGTTGAGTCATTTTCAATAATATTTTATTCTTGTTTTATTGCTTCATAAAGGCCAGAGAACTACAAATTAAGTGTGAAAACTGAGACTGTTGTCTGCAGAAGCTTAAAGAAATGTCACGAAAACCATGAGAGAGTACTAGAACAGTAAAGTTGGCAATAGTTCTAACCAGAAATTAACACATTTTTGCGGGATTGATGCAGATCAAATTTAGACCGGTTTGTGCTGCCACATGCTCCCACTGTCAAATCCTTCTCAGTTTTTATACACTACCAAATTCATTTCCAAGCATATACATGAAATTATTGCAACCTTAGTATTAAAAACTCACTCGAGTACTGAGAAAAAGCATACCTTAGATGTGACTGAGGTATTTCTTTTTGCCATATGACTTCTCGCACTGTATATACTCGCTGCCCTCAGCACTTCTCACGGGCTACCTGCTGAACTGCAGCCCGTTTGCCAAAGAATACAGAACAGTCCACCTGGCAGCTTCAGAACTCGACAGATTTGTTCACGAGTCCAAGAATAGACTTGGGGTTTGTTAGCCTGGCAGCTTGTTAGCCTGTGGATATTACTCCTGATTCCTGCAGCCGGTGGACTTTGAAAAGACTCACTAATACAGTTTGGTTAAAAACCTTCACTCAATTAAACTCCTGAAAAGTCATTTCTGTGCATCAAAGTTACATATTTAAGATGAAAATATTCCCTTCCTGCCTCAAAAATGGCTTACATGTAATTCCACACCATTGCTTCCTGGAGAATGTGCAGATCTATGAAGGCCCTGCTGCTCTCTTCATGCACTTCTTGCCATTTGCTGCAGCTCAAGCACACCAGCTCCTCTACAAACATGGTTGCACTCAAACACTGTTGCACTATACCACAAAATGGCAAGTTGCAATATTGGAGTAATTGAGCCCCACATGTTTGAACCTGAAACCAATTCTGAAGGAGATAATAATAATACAGGAAGTCACATGCTATAAGTTGACAGGATTGGCTCCTTAGGTTTATGACATATAAAACCCTGGAAGTCTGAATCTGTGTTTTTGAGACCGTCAATGGTGCACTGCAGTTTCTCGGTGGTAATGTTCAGCCATGGTGTTGACTACTTATTTCACTCATGATGTGTCTTTTAGCACATAAAAAACACCCTAGGAACATATTAACAAGTAAAAAACTTGATTTTCACTGGAGGGATTGTTTAAGTTACACATTTTGATACTTTAAGTGTCTCTAGTTTATTCACCATTTCCACTACTGTCTACTAGATAAATTATTGTTTATTTACTGTAAAATCTAGAGACTATGCAATGCCAGCCAGTATGTTGATGTCTCAACCCATGAACTTTAGTCATTACTACATTATTCTATCTCAAGGGACGGACCACACCTATTTTCGAACTCGGCCTCCATTTTCATCTCAAGTACACACGTGTAAAGTTTCGTGACTGTAACTTGCACAGTTTTGATGCTATTGTGTTGACAAAATCTGTCCACAGACAGACAGACAGACAGACAGACAGACATGTAAATGCCTGCAAAAGTATTCAAAACCGCCTTTGTGGTAGCTCCTGCTACAGTAGGTGTCTTCAGGACCACATTTTGCCGTGACACAAAAACTCAGAGGGTGAAAACAACACCAGCTACGCTATTAATTACCACAGTATGGTGCCTAAAGCTTTCTGTGTTGCCAGGAATATGAAACATATTGTCTTACTTCCACTCAATACTGACATATGTCAGTTTGACCTGCACTCCAGTAGTCTCAAAGGTGCACTACACTTCAATAATGTGAAATACTTGATACATTTAAAAGATTTAATGAGGTAAAAAACACTCATTATACATTTGATAGGTTATTATTATTTATTATAGTTGCTTTAAATACGTTGTGACATCAGAAAAATGAATTGCTAATATGCATGAGCACAAATATTGCAACCCCTACAAAAAGATCTGGAGCCTGCTTTTGGTTTACAAGCTATTTTGTCTCAACTCCCATGATGTACAGCACCTCATAAATGGCATTTAACACCACCGTACGAGCACGTTCACACTGGAGGTTAATTCAGCTCTAAGAGAACAGTGAGTTTGGCTCTGAAGTCGAAAAGTGTTGTGTGTTATTGTCGTTTGAGTCTTATCACAGTTCCTGTAGTCCCACTTCTCCTTGCTTGGCCTCACTAACATTTCCCGCCATATTCCTTTGATTAAGAGCACATCTGACTCCCATTAAAACTTCCACATCCAGATCCAGCGGCTGCTTTGGAGCTGGATGGAAAAGTTGTTGTTTTTTTCTTCCCCTCTTTTCTTTTTTCATCCAACCAGAGGCCAACTCGAGCCTTCGGTAAAGAGAGCAGTATCTGCCTCATAGCGAAGGCTTAGTTTAAGGGTTTGCTGGACGAAAGTGTCGGATAAACTGTTTTCTCATTAACACATTCCAGTTTTAGTGACACACGCCAGGTTTTTATCACTTAAAGTTGAACTCGCCATCAAATCAGAAAGTAAAATGCTGCTTTAATGGTTCAACCAATACCATATATGGTTTTGAAGGATTGTTGGACGAGAGCTGTCTGCCTTGGGCCACACAATAAAGTCTTCCACCAAATGTCATTCAAAGCCAGGGAGTTATGTTAAAATGAATGACAGTTCCAACGCGCTCATATTTCACAATTTAATTTTCCGACAGTTAAATGGGGGAAGGAAAAAGAAAAGCAAAGGAAATAATGTTCTTGACAGTGTGTGGACATGTGCAGACTGTGGCACAACTGGCCATAAAAGTAGACAAAGATGAGCTGCAGCCATGTGGACCACAGCCTGGCAAGGACAATAGGAAGTGATATGACTAATCCGCAGATTCCAGGGAGGAAATGACACACTGTGGACGGCCTCAGAGGCCTTGAATCCCACAGAACATCGGGCGATTTGGAGTCCACCCCTGGAGGAGAGGAAGTTGTTTCACAAAGTGGGCACATATTCTGATGCCCGTGTAATTGTCCCTCTGGCGAGATAACTGTGACAGCAGCACAGTGTGTAATACAAGATGAGATGAATTCTGACGGACTGGAAGAAATGAAGACGACACATCATGTTCACTCAGCCGACACAGCTCCTTGAGCTGCAACAGTACAAGTGCTTTTTCTTCTATCAGAAGCTCTAGGGACGACTATCACCACTTTAGTAGCTCACTTCTTGTTGTACACCTTATTCCCTGAGTACAGAAAAGCTCTTTTCCAGTCTTTCCAATGCTGTGTACACTGCAGAAGGCTACAGGACGTCTGTTTTGGTTGTTGAAGATAGGTAACCTCTCATCTAAAAGGTTTCTTCAGTTCAGAACTGAAGAAGCCTCTTGGATGAGAAGTGAAATATCTTCAAGAACCAAAAAGAGAAGTCCTGTTGCTTTCTGCTGAAGCTGTTAGGATTACTATAACCTGAATGACAGATCCTACACAGACACTGTTGAAACAGTTTTGCTACAACATTGGTGCTGCCCAAGCTGGCATGGCCAACTACCTCTTGTATCTGTACTGGAATCGATCCCTACTCATGGAGCAGAATAGTCAACAACTTTTGCCTGGTTGTTGCTCGTATTGCTTTAGAGGACATCTGCAGCGCTTTTCTCAACTTTCCCCTGAAATGCTGCCGGATGCCTTTTGATTCTGTCGCTCAGTAGCCAGTGCTGACCTGTCATGCCAGGTCCCATTCATAGAGAATAACAGTCTATGACTTTCCCAGACTTGGAGTCCATATCATCTTGTTAGATTCAATATATCTAAAATTGAGGCCAACAAGCGGTCAAAAAAAAAAAGAAAAAAGGATTTGAAACTTGATTCCTGGCACTGCAAGAAGGCTCTGAAACGCCATGTAAGGAAATTGAATTTGCAGAAAATATAAGGCAGCTGAGCAACTAAAATAAAAAGAATAAAAATAATTAGACAGTTTTTCTTTATGGTGTGCCAAAATTCCCCAAGGGTAGATAATTAGGACTCATAACTTTAGTATTTCTAAAATGACTATGTCTACAGCTCTAGCCTCTGTATGTGTTGAGATAAATCTTGTTTGCTCTTAATAAGAACAATTTATTGAATAAATCTAAACAGAAGTCTTGAAACATTTTTGACTTCTGTCCAGAAGTATGATCTAAGGGTGGACCTCCATATGGGATGTATTAGCGTTCATGCCCCGTGTCATACTAGCTACCAACCCCTTTATATTATAGCAGATTCATGGCACTGACAGACCAGCTATTTCAGGTCATGCACCCCTGCCACAACACCCCAAGCATGTTGTAATTTGAGCCTGTCGCCAGGAATTAATTGTCTACTTTTTTGCCAGAAAACATGAATCAGTTGTCTGCATCCTCTCAGTGTCAGGCCCCTTTATGCACAGCGAGAGGCCGCCTGGCTTGTGCACTCCTGACAATTATAACACTGGGGTGGGCCATAACCAACCGTGAAATCAGTCGCTCAGGATGCTCAGATTGTAGATACTCGAGAGGTAAAGGTGAAGTTCAAAACCTTCTCTGCATTCAGAGCAAGCAAAACCAAATAGGAACAGATGGGAAACAGCAGGAAAGCATTTGATACCATTTTCCCTAGTTATCAATCTGTTCTGTTGATTACATTTCATGTCAGTGTACTGAAAGTGACATCTGATAACATCTGGACACATAACCAATAGTAACATATTTCTAATGAATGAGTTGAACGTAATAATAATATTGCTGGACTGGCTGCTTGTTTTCATAAGTCCCTATTTCCTGCATGTCTGGCTCTTTTCTGGGATTAGCTAAGTGTTTGCAAGGTCCAACTAAAACAAAGATGACGTTGGTTGCCCGAGTTCTGCCCTAAACCACCATCCAATCTATCTGCTGATCTCGGCCGAGATCCTGTCCAGACAATACCCCGCTTCCCCCTGCTCCACCAATCAAAACATATGCCATTATATGGCATTGGGCCTGTAGGCAACAAACAAGGAGAAAAGAGAGGGAAGGTGACAGAAAGAGAAAAGCAGGAGGAGGAGGAGGCATAAAGACAACAGCAACAAATGAAGAGAGGTTTTTGTGTAGTCTATTTTGCCCACCATCTCCACCTTTGTTTAGTCTTTTGTAGTTTTCTCACACCCATGACTGCACTGATTCTACTCTTCAATGCTCACCAAAAAAAAAAAAAATCTCTTGTGTGGGATGGAGAGCCGTCCTCAGTTGCTGGTTTTGTGCTCTGATGAACTGAAGGGACTGGAAGTGCTGGTTGGGGGCAGTGAACTCGGTCCTCCTCTGGTGCTCTCTAACAGAGTCTCTAATCCATTTAGGTTGAGTCCTGGCAGAGAATCTGAGGTCTGACAAAGCCCAGCTCTGTCTCTGTGATCCAGCCCACTGAGTCTAAAGCTTTTACAGATGTGTGGAGAAAGTGGGCATGGAGTTGGCCCGGGCTGGGATGGCTGACTAACTGGACGCAGGGTGCTAAATCTGCCTTTCAACAACAGCCTGATGAATCTTTCGCGTCTGCTTCCCATCTCTCTGCAGAGCGAACTCACACCAACACACACAATGAAATCAGACAGCCAGGGCCTGGCGGGTATTTTTCCAAAACTGATATGGCAAAATTTGCATGTGAGGATATCCGAGCCTGATGCTTTTTTTTGCTGTTGTTGTGTTCAGGGCAGGCAGCCAAGCGTCTTATCAGCCCTGATGTTGTCTTTCTTGGTTTCTGTCCCAGTGTGCTCCAGAAGGAGAGGAGGGTCTGATGAAGAATGTAATTTCTTTTGACTCAAATTTCCACTCGTGAGCAATTGTCACGCTTTTGCCATCAAACAAACCACTGGAAAATCTGGAAAAATGTAACATCTCTCCGATCAGACAAGTCATCGCAGCCATTACGGCGAAAATGATACAGAGCACATCAAAGCAGACAGGCTAAGTTTTCTTTGATGACGGGCTGTACATCTAGATTATGTTATGGCAGATGAACACAAAAAGATTTATTCAACATGATGTTGAAACAGATGTCAGCAGTATGTGTTGCCATGTGAATGCCCCTTTGTTTCCTATTCCAGTCAAGAAAAGAAGTTACGGGGCTGTCATGGTGAATCACACACGCCCGCCCCCCAAATACTCTTTGAATCAATTTTCTTTTGCTCTGATCAAGGCCAAATGGAAACTCGGAAAGACAGGGCACATCATGGATCTATTAAAAGGTGAAGAAATGAAAACAGCATCCTCTACTGTACTACTGTATAATCACACCAGTCACAGATACATGAGAAGCAAATAATCCTTCCACTAAAAAGCTGCACCCAAGAGCCAAGAAAAGTTGGTGATGGGGGTGAGTTGAGGTGAGATTTGAACACACTGATTTGTCTTTGACAGGAAAGCATGCAGGTCAAAACCAGGATGACAGGCATGGGTGTGTAGAGAGACATGAGGATGTGATAGCCGGTTAAATAAAACGGGTGTGTGTTAAATGTGATGGCAGCACTTTCCCTGTGTCATTTCCTGACCACCTGTTTGCCAGCCAGCATGAATAGGAAGGTACTGTGCCTCTCCATGTTAGCATCTCCCACAGCTCCCTTTCCTCCCTCCTCCTCCCTTCGGTCTCGCACAGACTCCATTTGAGAAAAACAGTAACCCACACTAGTCATTCGGCCAAGCATTTCCATAAAAATGGAGCAAGGTCTGAAGGATGTGTGGGCTGTATTTTCAGACTTTTGGCCCAGTCTTGTGTGTCTCATAACCCTGATATATTCCATGCAAACCATAAATAGCTGAAATGTTCAGGAAGTCACTAAAAAAGAAGTGGAGGTTTATCAGATGAGCAAGAGCCAAAGAGAAGCAAAAATCCCCAGCCAGACGCTTTGGAGGAATAGTTGGACATATTTGGAAGTGTGATTACTGAACCTGGTCTTACTCCCAATTCGTCAGTAGACAAAACCGCCCTGATGTCACACAAAGATTTCCTGAACAGCAATTTTAAAACTCATTGTGGTGACTCCAACTGTTGTTGTACTGGCAGTGCCTGACTCCTTCTAACTACCAGCTAATCCAAAAATGAACAAAGAGGTGAAGTATGAATGGAGCAGAGGCGAGCCATGCAGACCCTCCTGTCACTCAAAGCAGCCACACCCTTAATTATGCATAACTTTAAGCCTTAATATGATGTAAATGGGTGAGTTATATAAACATTCACTCCCTGTACAGTCATCATGAACAGCAAAACTAGCTGACAAGACCAAAACCTTTTTTGTTCCTGCCTGTAAACATGTGTTTTACTGCTGTAAAGTTGGACATTTTAACATGGAAGTCTATGGGGACTCACTCACTTTTGGAGCCTCTAGTGGCCATTCGAGGAACTGCAGTTTTTGGAATGGCCACTAGAGGCTGACTCCAAAAGCAAGTCAGTCCCCATAGTCCCCATGAT
>OMNN01000994.1:0-13485 GCA_900302755.1 Chromis chromis | reverse complement strand
CTGTTTATATGTATGAATGTACATTTCTTATGTATGAATATATTCATAATTCCCATTTGTTTTATCATTTAATTATCAGACAAAGCACTTTGCACTTTTCTTGTATTACATGATGCAATGCATAAACAAAAATAGAATCTGAAAAGGTGGTTGCTGAAATAACTTCATACATAAGGAATAGGCAATATTGGGGGGATTTTTAAAATCTGGTTTATTATAGATTTACAAAAGTCAGTTTCCTTTGTGGTATTTTAGTCTGGTATACCCAGGATCTATGTGCATACTGAACAATTGTGCACCTTGTAATTTAGGTCTGATTAGGTCCAAAATTTAGTGCAAATCCGTGTATGCATGCACATCATGCAGGAGACTATTTTTGTCCAATCATAATGCTACATTTTATCCTCACAGTTTTATCAATCATAACTACAGTCTTTCCCTAATCTTAATCAATTGTTTTGGAATTTAACTGTACTCTAACCATAGTTTATTTGCCATAACACAGTCACATACACATAAGACAAAAACCCGTACATGGTCTTTTCCAAGCCTTAAACCATAATGTGGTTAGCATGTTTAAATACTGTAGAAAAAGGAATTGTAAGGTCATTGCAGTTGGACAAAAACAGTTATTGAACTGGGCTTAGTAGAATTGTCTTTTGTCTGAACCCTTTTTCTTGGCCTGGGGAAGGTTAAGACAGAAGAAGTCAGTGTGCACAGAGCAATCAGGAGGAGTTCCTGCTGCTGTGACACATAATCCCTCACCTACTTCCCACCAAGTGATGTGTTCGGTGCAGCCAAGCTAGAAGCGCTGCTGCCCAGGGGTGAACCTCAGGTCTCTGAGGTGGTGGGCGAGTTCTTTGTTCACCTGTATCATCTGTAGTCCCTAATCATCTAAGTGATTACAGTAACCATAGCTTAAGTTCAGGCCAAAATGGAACAAATTTGTACTTTGAACTATCAAAGCTCCTTTGTACCTGCTTGGTTGATAAAAGGCTATGGTCAGAAGGGGACCCATTATGAGCTTGTTATGGTGCATCTATGACAAATGCACTTTTCGGGATACAAAGGTACTCCTTCTTTACCTCTATTTCACAGTTTGTCTCGTCTTTGTTCAGCTACAGTGAACATGTACAGTAAAACCTTGCCCTTTCACCAATCTAATCGTACCAAATGTTAACCCATAGTCACTGTTCGCACGGAGGAATGTTCTGCAATACATAAAGTGCATTCAACATATTTTTTAAATGCATAAATGTAGTTGAGTGTGCTTAAAAATCATCCTTATTTTTCTTATGGTGACCACAGGGTCATGGGTAGAAATGCAGGATTTGTCATGGCACTTTGATGGCACTCTTATAAATGTGAACTTGACACTCTAATAGTTTGAATCAGAACGGGTCTTATAACCGAGCCCTAACCTCATGGAACACCTCTTGTTAATGTTCTTGTAAGTGTCTTTCAACGCTGCTGAAGCCAGATCATATTTCACATTTTTTATTGAAAAGAGTGCCCATTTGAGTTCATAATCACCTCTGCATTGCGCCAGGGGCCCATTCCTTTCTTGCTTTTCTGATTTATGCTTCACTAATCTCTGCTTGTGGGCTTACATGAAGTGTGAATGTAGCTAGTGGCTGACCTGGATATCTGCAAACGTTATAAAACACTGTAAGGAGTCGGTGGCTTTGAGAAATTGTGTGGACGGGCCAGTGCTGTGAGTATACATCTATTGTTAATGTGTCCTCTGCCCTGAGGGCCACCTCCAGGGGCACGTTAGGGGCTGCGGTAATCTATTACCTGCAAGTTATTGTCAGGGAAAGAGCAAAACACAGAATCCTAAAACCAGGTGGTGTCTTGAATTCTCTGTCAACTGTATACAGAATATTGAAGTTTCAAAAAGTCTGTCCAATGCTGTTGTAGCCAGTGAACCTTGCAACAGATTATTTCCAGGGTCCGTCTGGGGTCTGTGCAGACTGGTTTGAATGTTTGGGTTCTGTGTTGGAGTGGACTCTCTCTTTGCTTGGGCTGTGGTTGTTTTCCTGAGTGTAATTTGCACATCAGGGAGAGCGTTCCAGCTGTGATGAAAGGAAACTGATTCATAATTCATGGAGTTGTAAATGTGGGTGCAACGGGCTAATGGGCAATGTGCTGTTATGTAATGAAATTCATGATAATGAAATTTAGGAATATTACATGACCCTTGTAATAGCAACCAGGGTTTTTCTAATGAATTTGGAAGTTAGGCTCTACATGACAAGTTTATTTCATTTCACTGCATTATATATATTATAATACAAACGACTACCTTTGCGTTCAAGGTGAGGTGTCACTATTTACTGGAAACTAGACAATAAATTAGTGCCATTATAAACTAAGTCGCCAAACTCAATTATGAAATATCAAGTCGAGTCTTGTCAGTGTCAGTGTCTGCACTGGAAATAATTGACATGAATCTCTCTTTTGAAGTGACACTTAAGACTTAGTTCCAACGCAGGTCAGACAGTCTTGCAAAATAAATCATTAAAACCGAGAGATAAAAGAAACGTAAGGAAGACTGTTTGGACAGAGAGAGAGAGAGAGAGAGAGAGAGAGAGAGAGAGAGAGAGAGAGAGAGAGAGAGAGGGAGGAGGATAACAGAAAAAAGAGTGGGAGAAAAAGACGGTGAGAGCATGCTAAGGATGCACGATTCCTTTGTTCTCATGCCACACACAGGAAAAGGCCACATCAATGATGTTGGCTGTTTCCAGCAAATAGCATAAAAGAGAGAGGGGGGGAGCTCGGCAAGAAGAGGGAGAAAGTGAGCGTAATCCATTTGAGATTCTGGAAGGGACTCAGTCCTCGCTGTCACTCGTCCATCCTTCCCAGGAAACACAAAGAGCATTATGCATGAAGCCCAGAAGGTCTCTGAGCACGCACCATGCTGTCGCCCAGCTCCACCATACAAAGTCACTCTGACACCGTTTCTCCAGGAATTCACAATGCTGCATAACACAATGAAAGACGTCCAAATCAATGAGGGGTTAAGTGATGATAATTCTTACAACTTTCAGCCTTGACCACCTCCTCAGTGCTCCCATTGAAGTGTGACTAACAGCCATTCACCTTTTGGATATGACATCTCTTTCCCTGTAGAGTTTGAATAGAAAATGGCATGGGGGAGTTATAAAAGATATTCAAATGCATTGTGTCCTTTTCTTTTGAAGTCTCAAAGTGCTGTCTTGGATTTTTCAGATTTTCTGTGGATTTTCTCCTGGGTGGAAGCGCAAAAACTTCCTTATTCTGCTGTAAAGTTTAGTGAAGAGATACAAGATAGGGATGTGGCAACCACCCAAACATTGTGCAGGTGCGTTCTGCAGATAAAGTTAGAGTAAAACACACAATAGGGAGGGGAAATAAAGAAAAAGATAAAGGCTGAGTCAGATCATACACAGAACAAGCTATGCGATGGCATGTCCCGATAAAAAGCTGGTGAAACAGAGCCAAATTCACCTTTGTATAAATTTTTTATAACACAACTACTGGCAGGAATCCCAGCATGTCAAGCAATCTGAGATAAGACCAGTCAAAGATTCGAACTTTCTGCTACTTTTAGACATGCGTGTTTGTGCTGACAGTTTTCAAATCTTTGAGGGACATATTTTGACTTTATATGAATTTCCTGAATATGGCTCCTGAACACCGTAAGCACCTCGTCATCTAGTGGAAAAAAAAAAATCTTGGATCATTTCAAATTTGTGCCACTTTATTGTTGCCTGTTACGTATGCAGAAACATCTTTTACCCCTCAGAATTTCCAAAGGTCACTCCAAATTCCTTTCCAACCATATCTTCACGGTTCATGTGTAGTTGAATTTACAAGCTGCGATGGGTTGCATTTGGAATGTGAACCATGTGGACTTTGAGTCTTCAGGTTTTAGAGGACACCGTTCCTCAATCACAAAACAAACATTTATATCAAAGGCATGTTTTATTCCATTTGCTTCCACCTAAGAAATGCAACTTACATATTACTGCAGTGAAATGTGTATATATTAGACTGTTAAATGAAGCATTCTTTTTGTTTGGGCAACACATTTCACCCAATGCTATATGGTGCTTAAAAGCCATCACTCACAGCTTACTGCAAGATATCCTTCAGCTTGTTTCCCAGTTTCTGAAAACATGCTCTTCCTCGATTTACATTGGTTTCCTCCCACAGCCCAAACATGCAGGTCAGGAGAATTAATAAATCCAAATTGCTTGTAGCTGTGAAGGTGAATATGTTTTTTTAAGCCTTCAGTCTCAGGTTGAACTGTATAATTCATCAAGGTTTTTCCCTTTAAGGTCTTTCCCAGTCAATGCTGAGATTAGCACATATCAGATAACACATGTATCTCTCACAGATGTTCAGATGTTCACAAAAGCGTCATATCTTCTCATAAAAGGTCTGCAAGGAGAAAAAGGCTGTGTGATGGCTGAGATATGCAAGAGGCTGAAACACACGTGTCACTTAGAATTCGGTTGTGTCACACCGCAGCCCAAGCCAGTGCAGACAAATATTGGTTTTGTGTCAAAAAGCTACTTGAAAGTTGGATGTGTTAATCTTCCTGCTAATGGCCTGGCAAAGGCCTCCTTATTATTCTGGTCCCAGCCTCCCTCTACTGAGGGTGTCTCCACAAGGTTAATTAGTGGAGGGTCCCCTGAGGTTCCCCACGCGATGTGGGCTTAGGATAGTGGAGGTGCCTCTACACAAACAAGGTTAATGGAGCCTCAGATAACTCCCTCCTTCTCTCTCTCTCATCCACATGCATCCACATGGAGAGTGTTACTGTGCCTTAGTTATTCATCTGCCTTTAAGGTGGAAAGGCTGTTTGTTTTGGGAGCCTGACGCGTAGGTATTAGCTATTGAGATGACATTTGCATCTGCTTCAGGTCATTGAATTATTTAAGTAATACTTCAGCTGGCAAGGGGAAATGGCAGTATGGTAAACAAACAACTGCTATTTCCAGCAATATTATGTGATGGAAACCAAGAAGTTTAATCATCATGTGTCGGCGAGCAGAAACAGCAGCAACAACAGAAAACATTTTCACTACTGAAAAATGCATTTGGATATCATTTTGCCCAGAAAACCATTTTAGCAACCATCATCCATCAATGATCTTGCAGCGCAGCAGCTTTTCTGATGTAGGCAATAATGTCCTATTGAGCTAATCTCAAGCCCATGGGTGTATCTGTCATCATTTCCCAAGGGAGAGGCAGCAACACGAGGCTTAAATCAAAGAAATAACACACAGAAAGAACGAGGCCTTTCGAAGGTCACTGTGTCACAAATGACTTTACATCAAGAGTCACACCCTGAATCACACCCTTGAATAAAGTGTGTCTTCGAGCCATTCCCCGAGGCACATAGTTGAGCACACAGCACCTTGCTATGCACGGCCCTCTTCCCACCATCCCCGTCGCATGCTCCTCCTCCTCCTACCTCGGTGACCTTCGTCAGGAAGAACATGATTTATCACACCAATATCGCCTTCAGCACCAACCTGATTGCTTTGATTTCTGTATTGACATTTCCCACCATTCCACCTGCATGCATTTTTCATGCTTGTCCTGGGATGGTGAGCATGCATCCACACATACAGTCATGAAGACGTTCAGAAAAAAGACACCTTGTCTGTCATAACATGCCTGGAGCTTTATGTGCAACACTCATGTTTACTTTATGTTCCGTGGATTTAGAGGCCGGCCAATACAGCTCTAGCCTGTCTGTTTGTCTGCATATCTTCTTGTCCGTGTGAAGATATCGCCTTCAGAGAGACAGGGATGAGAGGCATCCTGCTGCTTCTTCGAGGTCACAGGCAGGGAGGGTGCTGATATGCTGGAGCTTTGTAAGGAGAATGAAAGGCAGGGGAGGAGCAGCTAAAAGTTTTAAAGCATGACCCAGTCCTCCTTTGGTGACGAAGGTGGCACAGCGTGTGCTGAGGGGCTTGTGAAGGAATCTGGCTCCTCTTACTCTCATATGCACATCTAAGCGCTTTCTCAGCCTCCACTGGCCCTGCCGCTGTGTTTTCTGACTGTTTGTGTTTGTGTGTGCGGGAACGTGTCTGTTCGTGGGTGTCCGCGCATGTTTGTGTGTTTGGGTTGTTTGGGTTATGAATTCCATGCTCCCCAGTGCAGTGAGCCATGCTGTGTGTGATACTGAAGCCTGAAATAAAACAGGGCCATCTATTGAAGCCAGCATTTCAGATGTCACCTCTCCTCATGTTGTTGAAGTTGAGTGTTTGTCAGCATTAGTTTTCCTTTGTGGGAATACAAAAAAAAGCCTCTGTAACCCCCCTCCTGCTGCAGTGCAGTGCAGCAAAACCCCTTAATGCACAGGATCCACATGGTGCTGCTGCTGGATGTTCCCAGACACCCACCCTTGCTGCTGCATGCTTTTACTCACGTGCATACATGATTAACAGATCAATCACCTCCATGAGGGTCTCTCTCATGTGATATCACAATATTATATCTCCCCTGCTTTGATCCGAGCTGGTTATTTCCATCCAGGGAACTGCGACAAAACCTGCAGGAACATCACACACTCATATACCCAATACTTCACAAGCTCTGTTTGATGCATCTGTCTCCAAGCATGGGACTGACTATGTTATTCCACAGCACATTAATGGAGGGCCTCCTGCTGAGTGTGGCTGACAGACATCTGGAGGAGAGAGATAGCTAAGATGTGGCAGCTCCTGTCGCAGTATTGATTCACTCTCCAGTGCTGACATTCAGAGCAGACGCAAAACCAAGCTTTGGCAATCTTCTGTTTTTGGGGCTGTTATGGATTTTTACGGTGGAAAAGTTAAAGTTATGGCGGGTAATTCGGAGGTATGGCAGTCAACCCTGGAGGAGAAAGTCTGCCCTGCTCTTCCTCTGGAGAGAAATATGTTTACTGTGTCATAATCTGTCCAAACTCTTTGGGACCAAATGGGAGGATAAAAGGAAGGGCTCAGACTCATACATATGCATAGCCGTGACATTGTGAACTCCAAGGGTTAGCAGAGAAAATGATGACTAATTATGTTTGCCGTCTGTCATATCAAAAGATGTGCTGAGCACAGGGTGGCAATGACCCCCCATCCGCCCCTTCACTCCCCCTCTTTGTCCGATCTCTGTCACTCTCAGCTTTTGGTAGCATCCTTCTTTCCTATTTTAATTTCCCTGTCAGGCAGTGTGCTTCCTGTCTGTGTGACTAAGCTGCTAGATTCCTTGCTTGTTGACTCAGCAGTTAAGTGCATTAATTCCCCATCTCTCTCACTCATTTGGTATTCTGTCGGATATAAAGCAAAACTGTTCTCTGGCTAGCCAAAGCCACATAAATCTATATGTAAACATAGAATGAAACAGAGCCTAAAATTCTGGATTTGACTATGGATCACAGCACTGTTACAAGGCTGAATAGCTACTATTGGAACTTGGATGTGCCCTTATTCTTGTATGCATGCCTGTAGTTTTGGCCCTCAGTGCATCATATACATATATTCACAGAGGTCAAACCCAGTAGATCCGTGCTTGGTCATCTCTGCTTTTCTTAAAGGCTGAGAGATGAGGAGTGAGTGCAGGTGGAATAAAATGAAAAATACCTATCTGCATTCAGCCGGAGAAGGGGTCATTAAAGTGTCCAGGTTCTGTGTGAGCGCGAGACAGACAGACTGAGAAGCAAACCATCTGGATGCTTTTGGATTCTTCTTTCCCTCTCCGGTGATCTGCTATGCCGTCCGGCCAGTCACATTAATGAGACGGGCAAAGCCTCGCTGTCATGGTCTCATTGATGTTTGAAGAGGGTCCTGCAGTCAGGAGGACTGTGCAGAGTTCTCTTTTGAGCTCACATCTGGGAAGTGCGGTTAACAGACAGGTCAGAGAAAAGAGGATACACACAGAGGAAGGGGCAGAAACAAAGAGACACCAGGAGAACAACAGAGGGCAAGCAAAGAGCGAAAGTAACACCGCGAGTGGAAACAGAGAAAGAGAGGGAGATACTTGAGAGAGTTAAAAAATAAATAAATAAATGAAATGAGAGCAGAGTGGCAGATGAACAGAGATCGACAGTGTGGTCCAGACTCTGGGCAGGATCAGGGTGTCGGCTCCGAGCTGCGAGCGCTGTGGGTTTTCAGCCAAGGTGCAAGGGAGGAGTCGGAGGTAACCGCACGGCCTGTTGGGAACTGTGGCTCTTCATGTCTGGTGTTCCGATGGCTCACAGCTTACTGAGTGGAAACTGACAATAGATTATTGAGGGAAACCACAAATTAGTTGCTCTGCTTCAACATTTGCTCGCATTCCTCTGGTGAGAGGAGCGGAAGGAGGAAAAGATCGGACAAGAAAGAATGAAATATGCAACATTATTAGGAATATTATTACCCAGAAAGGATGGTTACAGCAGAGAAAATAATCAGAGATCATGCAGAAAAATTCAAAGCTTTCACATATGTTTTATAGATGAAATTAAATATAATCATTTGTACAGTTACAGCATCGGCCTAGAGTCTAGCAATAATAATTTTTCAGTTTTAGTCCTGATATCTTGTGCTACAGTGCATTATTGCTAAACATACTAGAACATATGTTATGGGTGTTTTTCTACTTACGCACAATCTGTGCATATAATAGATAATAATCTGTGCAATACTGATAAATGATGAATGGTCTACACTTATATAGTGCCTTTCTACCTTAGGTACTCAAGGCGCTTTACAATGTGTTTCGCAATCACACACACATTCACACATCAATGGCGACAGAGCTTCCATGCAAGGTGCCTGCCTGCCATCAGGAGCAACCTGGGGTTCAGTGTCTTGCCCAAGGACACTTCGGCATGCGGAGGGGCCGTGGACAAGCCGCTTTACTGCAGCGATAAATATCTCACCTCAAACACATGCTTTCATGTTAGCAAGACATTTCTAGAACTTTATATGTAATTTGTTATTGTCATAGCATTACAGGGCAACTTAATTATATCACAGCTCATTTATGGCTGGCAGTGGCTGGTAGCTTCTTGGCCAAAATCTTTAAGATGCAAGTCTGGTGTTTCGTGTTTGTTTTATCCTTAATTTCTGTTTTAATTACACCCTAAGCAAGTGTTTTTCCAGTGGTGTGTTTCACTTAGTGTTATTGACTTGACAATGTTTTGTTTTCCGCATGTTTTATTAATTCTGAAAATGAGCACTCATCTGTTAAAGCAATTTTGATGTAATAATAATATAAAGACAAAGTAGATATCCAGCTTCTTTGTAGATTCTTTCTGAAGTGCCCATTGAAAGCAAAATCCGAATTTTATCATAAATTTAAGATTGTTTGTAAACAAGAAGAAGCATCACTAGTTGCTTTGTAGTCTGGGAGAATAATGACATGATTGCTATCACCGGAGACAAACACATAGTTTTTGTTCTAAGAAACAGGACAACATCCTAAATGAGAAAAGTTGAATTGCATTAGTTAGGGCCATTGATATTCTGACAGTCCTGTCTGAATATCAGTTCCCTTGAGAGGAGAAAACGTCCCTGGTGAGACAAAGGAAAAGAAAAAAAAAAGAAAGAAAGAAAAGCCTGGAAAATGCTCAAGTGAATCATCTTTTAGTCATTCTGCTTGGCTTTGGCTCTTAGTGAATTTTCAGACTTAAGTTGAGCATGCTACTCTTCACTGACACAAAGAGACAAGGCGGGCGTTTTATACATTCGGCAGGATTTGTTGACATACTGAGATATTATGCCGGTGCAGCACTTTTCACTTCATTTGTGCTCTTACTGTGGTTATGTTTAAAAAAGGGCTGGCAACGAGAGAATATTTTACTGTGTGGAATATGGATCACTGACTATCAAAAGCTCTCACCCAAAAGAAGGGGGTTAAGAGCAAAAAAATATCAAATAAACATGAGGCAAATTCTCTCCCAGTTGACATTAAAGTGGTTCACATTTGCACATTTTAAAAAAGTTTTCCAAGGTTTTATCATGTAGACTTCCAGTTATCTGACCATAACAGGGGCTTTGGAAAAGAGATCTTTTGGTTGTAGCCGTTCATCATCGTCTCCTCCCTTCCGTCTTGTCCTCTCTGGCCTGCTGACACTGATGGTTTCTAAGTGAGTATCTCATCCCTCTCTCTCCCCCTCTGTCATAATCACTGCTCTTTATGATCGGTTTGCCCTCTCTGCCCTTTCAAGATGCGGCATGTAATGAGGGCTCTGGAGGACTATGTGAGTGGGCTATTTAGCTATTCAGACAAGATCAGCTCACACATCCCACGCTCTCTAACTCGACTCCCTACCAATACCTTTCAGCTGAGCACAGTGATTGTTTGTCCTGCTTACAAGGTCACATGCTGGATGGAGCTGGAGCGACTCCAGCGTTCAACATCCATGACGGGCCTTTTAGTGTCTGCTCACTTCATGTAAATTGATTGAATGATTAAAATGGGCAATTTGAATATTTAGTTCAACTCCGCTGACAAATATAAAGATGTACTGTGATTGTTTTCAGAGTGAAATAGCTGCAGTGACAGCATAAAGGGACAGTTCGCTCAAATGCAAAGACAGAAACACCATTTTTTTAATGCATACCATGTCCACAGGGGTCACTTTTAATTAAATGAATAGATGGTATGGTTTAATTTTTGTGTTGTGTTTATTTACACAACACATTCTCCATGGGGTTATTCATACATATCCACCAAAAAAATCCCTATGCAGTATGTATATCTATCCATCTATAATATTTTACAGCACAGCTACACATTATTTATTCCTTTGCACAGCTGCTTGAATTTAAAAAATATGTTTTTTGTTGACTTAGTGAACTTAGAATTTTAAGCTGCCACCATACACTTAAAGTGCACAGTACATTGTCATAAATATGAATAAATAAATATAAATGTGTACAAATGTGAACTCTACTCGTCCTCTAGGTTTATTCAGGCACATTAATTAGCAATGAACTGCAATTATTATTATTATTAGAACTAAAAAACATACTGGCCTCATGAATGTTTAAACACATGCAGACAGGCAACTTAAATAAATTTGGCAAAAAATCCAATCCAATAATGAGATTTAAATAGATACATATATGCTCGCATGAAGCCAAACAAACAAGAGCAAAACATGAACCAAACAAAGCCTATTTCCACTAATTTATCTCAGTTAGCATATTGTGATCCCAAGTCACATCATATATATGCAATCCATAATTTTTTCCCCTCCTTTCTCCTGTCTTGCGACCTTCAGTGGAAAATAAAAAGATTTATTGTAATTATGTCTCCGTACCAGAGCATTGTCTCTGGGGAAACTTATCATTGTCGAATTTCGAATGTAATTTTTCATCACATCGTTAATTTTAAGCATTGAATTAAATTAACCCTTTATGCTCTGGAGGTTTCTGTAGCAGGACAAGGCTCCATCTGTTATAAAAACCTCACCAGTGTGTCTTTTAAAAGCTTCCAAGTGTGACACATTGACTGAAGAGGCGGCTCAGTACTACTGTGGCTAAGATGGATATAGCATTTGTTGTGGTTTATTTCTGTTGGGTCAAATTTGGTAAAGCTGCAGTTGAGAAATTTTAGAATGGCTTCCTTAATAGCAGTTTACTGACACCTTGTTACAAGGCTGTTATTTACTTCCTTAATTTACAGTTTTGATAACGCAGAAGAAGAAAAAAAACAGCAGCACAAAGGTTTTGTTGTTGTTTTTCAAACTTTGCTCTGGCTTGTATTTCAAAATTTTCTTTAATCCATAGAGCCAGATGTACATTTTAGACTTAATTAGTCTTAACATCAGTCAGTCTGGGGGTTAGTCTGACTCCACAGATGTAGACTTCAGGTATAAGACTACCATTATGCTATGCACTTCACATGACTTCCTCCTCCCCTTGAAGAAAGAAGTTAACCGTGTGTAACGGTTTTCAAAATCCAGTTCCCTATGTAAAGAAACAAAAACCTCAGAGTACCAACCTACACGCTGAAAATATTTAAACTTTTGCTACAGATTTGGATTGTGCAGTAAGTCTGCAGTGGTTGTCCTCAAGAGGCTTCATCAGTTCAGATGTCACAGTTCATCAGGATAACCATGACCTGGATGACTGAGAATCTTCACAGACATCTGCAGTGGTTGTTTTTTGTCTGAATTAGCCGAATGATAATGAAGTGCAGCCAGACCATTCTCCACTGATGGCACAGCACTGTGGAGATAGGTCTGACTATAAGAGGGATTACATGAAGAAGGACGTGATGCTTGAAACAACCTTCCTGCCAAGTACCTTGAAAAACAGGCTTATGATATTATTCTTAAAACCACCTTAGTCCCTCAACTGTTGCAAAGTACTGTTTATTGTATATCAGACACTAAAAGAGTCAGCATAATGTAAAATGAGTTTAACAGTAGAATGCAAGCTCCTCCATGGCTGGTTAAAACCTTGAAATTCACAGGCACAATAGGCAATACGTGGCAACTGAACCTCGATGTCCTCAGTTGTAGCTGTAGCACTGCAGGAGAAAAGTAAGTTGAATATATATATATAAGAAATATATACAAATCTAACTTCCTTCTGTCTTTAAAGATTTCAAAAAAAGATTATT
This sequence comes from Chromis chromis, assembly GCA_900302755.1. Lineage (NCBI taxonomy): Eukaryota > Metazoa > Chordata > Actinopteri > Pomacentridae > Chromis > Chromis chromis. The sequence continues at coordinate 897 of OMNN01000994.1, read as the reverse complement.
AAAAATAATGATATTGGGAATCAAACTCAGACAAAATCTTCTGTTCTACATAGGCCTGGGCAATAAAACTATAGCGATATGCATCGGCAATAGACAAAAGACATTTATTTAAATGCATTCGATACAAACTGCCATGAAAACACAAAACAAAAAGGTAGAGTTAATTTGTACAAACAAACCCCAAGTGTGCTCCTCTCTGGATTGTAACAGCCACTTATACCCCTCATTAATGGAGCCCCTTCGCTTTATGTTGCTCTCTCTGTGGCTTCATTTTAGGTCCCCTGAGGTGGGCTAGTCGGTTGGCAGCCTGGCCCTCTTGTTATCTCTGTCAGCGCTTGCAAAACTCCCCTGGAAGAGTCTGCAGCCAACAGGGACCAGTGGTTGCCCTTGTGAGACGGGCTTTAAAAACCATCCAGGACCCTGCATCCCCCACCACCTCCGCCTCCCAGCAGTCTGCTCTGTGGGCTGATGTTTTGGTGTGTTTGGGGTCTTCTTCTGGTGATACTCAGTCCAGGTCAGCCACTTGGAACGTTACCCTCAACATGATGCGGCAGCTTCACCCTGGTCATTGTCTGTGCCCCTCTAGGTTTTACTTTCTTAATTTATTGTGTATCAAGGTGTAGTGGACCAAGGGACAGAACATTCCAAGTCACACACAGATAATTCAGAGACTGTTCCTCAGTGACCTCCTTACCTTTCTCTCCTGCTAACACACAGAATTCTTCCCACAGGACTGAATTAAACATTTCTAAATCCCAACATTAAGGAGATCCTATATCATTGGAGTGATGATCCCAAAATCTGGACTCAATCTGTGATACCAGGTTGATCAAGACCAGCATGGAAGGAGAACACATCGACTCTTAAATGTTTAATGGAGAAGCACACTCATGAGAT
>OMNN01000993.1:20388-30907 GCA_900302755.1 Chromis chromis | reverse complement strand
TTGAGGGCCACTATCCTGCATGTTTTAGATGCTTCCCTCTTCCAACACACCTGATTCAAATGATCAGGATCGTTATCAGGCTTCTGCAGAGCTTGATGATGAGCTGATCATTTGAATCAGGTGTGTTGGAAGAGGGAGACATCTAAAACATGCAGGATAGTGGCCCTAGAGGACCAGGATTCCCCACCCCTGGTCTAGATTAAGAAGATGAACTTACAAAATATGCTTGCAAAGGCTGCCACATTAAAAGATGCTGACCTCCTGTTCTGAGTGATGAATAAGTGAAATAAAAATACCTTCAGGAGCAATAGATAGTTGTTTTTTTCCTTCTTCTCCCTAATTCACACATTCTCTGGCAAATAAAACGGACAAGCACAGCTGTATTCTAGACAACCAGCGTGAGAAAGGATGCTCAACAAGTTGACTTGTAATTGTGCATTTAAACTGGGATACCAGACAAGTAGTGGCTATGTGTAACAGCATGCATAGCAACTCTACCACACAATACGCTGATCATTATCTACCAATAACATATCAAAAGTGACACAGAAGCCTTTAAAATTAGTTTGAAAAACTATTATTTTAGCTGACCTGTGAAATTAGCCCCTCAATTTTGTATTAAGAAAAATAATAAATATGTTCTTCAAAAGCCACAGCTGTCCCTCAGTGTGAAACCAATAAGTTGTCTTTGCATCCCCCTTCCCTTGCACCACCAAGCTTAGAGGAAATAAGACAGGAAGAGAAAATAGAGCAGAACCGTCTATTGTTTGAGCTGGCAACGACCACTTGCTCATTATTTGCCATTAGGGTTGTTTGGATGTGACACTGGCCATTATTTACCTCCAGACCGCAAGTCTGAAAATGTGAAAATGCCTATTATGCAACCCGGCGATCACTGATCCTCACTACTAGCACATCTTGCAGCTTTGCGGTATCGTGTGCTATGATTCATTAGGACTGCTGTAGCTTCCTGGGTACAACTAGGCCCCAGTTCTGTCTGAGATTCTTTGTCATTGTGGGTATTTTTTACTAGAAATGGGATTTAATCAAACTAATGTATAAGGCATTTGGATGAGAGCCTTCACCACGCAGTTATACATCCAGAATTAGAGACCAAAGTATATACACCTCATTATTTCCAGAATTTCCCTACTTAAAAATGTATGTCTGCTTTTTTTCCCCCTTTCTTTCCTATCATCCATACCAAACAAAACTCAGGGGTCCCTACTCCCTACTCCATTTATAATGGCTTCAGCTTTAAGGCGTGCTCTAATGTGTACATCAGACTGATGACCGAAGCATCCCTGCTCCCTGCAGAGTCAAGAAAATGGTCTTTTTACTGCCTTGGATTGCCACAAACGTACTTATCAGACAGACACACACACACCCCTGTGGTTATAAAAAGAATAAAAAAAACACCATCTCTGGAACACACAATCATGGATGCTTGCAGGCATATCCAGGTATAAACACAGGCAGACTAAATGCAAATGCACGGATACTACTAGGAAGAACTTTACAAGACAATTGTCACTGCTCATACACATATAAAGAGAAAGTATACACTCTTTCATCAGTTCTTCCTTTTCCACTGAGATTATTCCACCAAAAATCCTGAGACAGCCTCACTTGCTGTGGTGTCTGTTACATACTAAATACACACAGTGTGTGTGTTGTAGCAGCTCCATCTCTCCTCTGCACGGTTACTGTTATTCAAGGCACTAGAGGCGGAGGAGTTCCTCTGTTCTCCTCTGCTACCTTATCTCATGGTATTGCTGTTATGAGAATCAACCAAGAGTCTTCATCTACACAGCAAGAAAGGGGACCTGTGCGATTACCAGCGCTGCGGCGAGCTATGGCCAGAGGCTCCATGTTCAACAATCTTATCAGCTGTACCACTGGCTTCCCTGCTAACAAAAGAGGAGAGCAAACTCAAGTCCAGAGAGGGGCAATCTTCAGCTTAACACAATACAAAATGGAAATAACCAAGAACTAAACTAGGGTGACAATTCAGGATTATTTTTGCTACTGATTCAGCTGATCCCTGAGCTGGTCTCCAAGTGAAGATGCTCTATTTACAATAATAGGAAGCAGAACAAAAAGAATACATGACTTTTACTTATTTTCTACAGCTATATTCATATTAAGAATGGATCAGATGACAATGTGCAATATGAAAGCGGTCACAGCAGTGACAAACCTACAAACAATAAACAACCGAATGCAGTTTCCCTCAGCTCTCTGGAGTATAGAACAGCTTTTTCCCAAGAGCCGTAGCCTCCATCACCCCTCCTCCTCCCTCCCCACCCCCCACTCTCACACTCACCAGCCTAAGCTGCAGACTGAGCCACACACTGTTGCACCAACTTCACTTTAATCAGCCATGGACAGTGCAATATTAAAAACTGCCTTCATTTCATATTGTAAATACTGTGTGATGTTTACTGTTGTTTTATGCACCTTTTTATCTTACACTTATTTTTATTCTATTTTTATATTTGAATTCTATTCTTTATTATTTACCTGCTGCTAACTGACTGTCACCAACAAAGTTTCATTGTTTATTTGCAGCTGGATAGCTCAGTAACACCCCAGACCTTGGCATGGGAGATCTGTGGTTCAAATCCTGGTCAGGGCGCAGGTATCCAGTGAGGACCCTTAGGCAAGGTCCTTAATGCTGCCCCGCCTACCTATCTATGTACGTCACTTTGGATAAAAGCGTCTGCTAAATGAAATTGTAACTTTGTATTTGCAATGACAATAAAGTCTCTTATGTCTTATACTTATGCATTTAGTGCATCCCACAACGTCACTGTTTTCTTTCACATGCACTACTATCATCAGCCCCGTTTCCAGCCATGGCATGCAGTGGAGTAAAAGGACTTAAGTTTCAGCTTGTTTTAATGTTGGCAGAAAAATCAGGTAATGCTGATTCAGTCTCCATCACTGGTGTTAATATGTGGTGCGTTTCTCTGCACAACACTTCCCACTTCCAGGTCAGTGTTTCTCCTTATATGTTTTCTTAATAGCGCAGCCAGAAACCCTCTTCTTCCTCTGTCTCTCCAGCACAAACTGTTACCGCTAAATGCTTCCTCTGTCAGGTGATTTTCCCCAAACAGAGAAGTTACCACACTTTGCATTTAACGATTAGTGACTTTAGAGCGTTTTATTGCATCGAAACCACTCCGGCAGCACCATGTTCAAAAATGCACCCAGTCAGCCAATAAATGTAAAAGATATACCTTGTATTCCATGTATTGTTTATTGATGTAAATCTTGGTGACCTTGCGACTGCTCCTAAAACACACTATTTATTTGTGTAACCCTCAAATCATCTGCTTGCTGAATCCCACTTCAAATGTCTAGTATTTCTATTTGCAGGCTTTCGATTAATTTAACATCCTCTGAATCAGAGAAAAAGAAAGGTAAACCACTTTCATTTTATAACTATTTCAGAAAACTGTAACCAAACCTAAGCTATAGTCAAATTATTATATTAATTTTCTTTATTTTATACTCAAATTCCCTTCCAGGTCAATTTCATTAAAGTTTTCTGCAAACATAACAAGACCCTTCACACACATATATGATCAAACTCATAACTCATGCCTCACCATTTCATTATTTTGTCATTTCTTTTTTTGTTGTTTTTTGTTTACTGAGCCAGTTTCTCATATCAGAGCGGATCGGTAAAGCAATCAGGGGACTACTCACACACAACAAACCATTTCCTCTACACTCCATGCAAATGGCCCTCTTTGTCCTTCCACTCCATAAGTTGGTGGCCAAAATTGGATTTCCCCTAAAGCACATGGTGGTGAATTTAAATTGATTTAGAGGAGGGTGGAAACCCTTTGTCAAAACAAAAATACCACACTGCTGGAAAGAGAGAGCAAGAAAGGTGTGGCAGGCTGATTCGCGCAGGATTGAATATTAAAGGTCCTGCACTCCACTGTGAGATTCCAGACGAGGTTGGTGTGATGCTGATGGGGAAGTAAGGAGAAAGTGAGCTGCTTAAATCAAATGATGAAAAACAGAAAGGCAGAAAGACAGAGAAAAGCTGAAAGTCCACAGACTGAAGAGACAGAAAAGAGAAACCTTGAAAAGCCTGTCCAGCTCAAAAGGAAACAGGCAGCTGCCTCCTTTCTTGTCAGCCTTGCTTCTTCTGCACAGACAGGTAATATTAGATATGAAATAGAGCTTATTGCATTAGCGATAGTGATCCTCAGTTATCCCCTCCTTTAGAGTAGAAGCCAGGTCCTAGATAAGGCTTCTCAACAGGATTCATACAGTAAAATGAAAGCTAACCCCAGTTTAGATGAAGAGAAGATGCTCCTCTTGGCACCTTTCATTCTGATGTAATTCAGTTGTGCGTTCTTCAGAAGAATATCCCCCAATAGCCCTCTCTGGTTATCATTTTCCTCACAATCTCACATCAAACATTCCATACAGACATTTCCATTAGCAAACGGCATCGTAAATTTGTCCCATCGATGTTTCTCATCATAAAAACAGGCCATGATTAAGGGAATTATGTCAAAGCGCCCTTTGTGCAAATTAAAAATTCCTTTAATGCTGCAACATTATTATTCAACTGCCCCACAGAGAGTGGGATATTCTAATTTTCAGTTATTCCACAGGGTTTCTCCTGGTCTCCCGTTTCATCCAATAAATTCCCTTACAGGGACCCAAATGCATTCCTTCACATCTGGTGACGCCAACAAAACAACAGACAGACACGGGTGCAGTTATATTTGGGGTGTTAAGTCAGCGTGCAATAGAGCAGCTGGCCTGTGGAAGCAAGTTTCCAGATCTGAATCCAAATATCCTGTCCAATCAAATGGATGCTTACGCTGTAAACAGCACCTTTTTTTTTTTTTGCATGAAATTAAATCAACTTCTATACCACATGCTTGATTTGTATTACGTGGCATCAGTTTATCCTTTGTGCAAGAAAAAAAAAGAAACAAAACATTATATTCAATCTAGTGAGTACACAGATATTCAAAAGATATATACTTAAGGGAAAAAGATTGGCACTTCATTTCCAGAGTTGTGTCCCTGTAGACCAGTTGCTGCCACAGTCATAAAACAGCAGTTGTGAATCCTGTGATGTGGGATCAACCTGGACTTTGCATGCTCAGCTGACCACGGAAAAGAAAGCAGCAGAGAGAAGCCAGAGTCAAACCTGACTGGCAGTTTGCTTTGCTCCTGATATGGGTTTCAGCTTCAGGGAATACAGTAGAGAGAACTAAAAAAGATGTGGGTACAGAGGAGCAGTAGATCACTGGCATTCCAATGCTCCACAAACTGTAAGAAAGAAGTGAAGTCTTAATCATGCATAAAATATAGAAATGGCTTCTTAAAATATTTTTGCATGCTTTTGTTCAGTCTTATTTTAAACCATGCAGCTACCCCATCTATCATCCATCTTCTCTGCATCCAGTCACAGGACTCCATCGCTGCTATCAAGCACTCTGACACACAGCCATAGTTAGACTGTTCCTCGGTTACATTCTAAACACACACGTTTTCATTCATGCATACACTGACGCGGGTAGAACCACGCTCAGACAGCTCACATGCGCCGATACAGGCAGGCTGGCAGGCTTACGCAGTGATACAGGCTTTGCTTTGCAAGGCGGAGTTACTGTAATTGGAGTACCTTTCAAAGCCTCAGCTTCTCCAGGAAGAATGGTATCAAAGCTGACAGCATTTGCAGGATTTCTCGTTGCCAAGCTCATGGGCTGATGCTCCACTCTTAGACGCACTATGACTCTGGCTTCAGAGCTGCAATGAGCAGTAAAATTGTTTTTTTCTTTACCTCTAGCATCACTTGAAGTTAGTCAAAGTAGCAGTTATCTAGACACAGCCTGTCAAAGAAACAGAACCCAGCAGCACAGGTATAGTATACGAAGAATACTGATCAGTGTCATCATCCTGCCACCTAAGTCTGGCATTTTGGAAGCCTTAATGGATCTTTAAAGAAAACCTTTATATAGTCTAACCTTTATTGATCCCCTTGGGGAAATTCCTTCTCTGCATTTGACCCATCCTATTCAAAGTTAACCTTAACTATACATACTAGGAGCAGTGGGTGCAGCGCCCGGGGAGCAGTCAGGGGTTAAGTGCTTTGCTATAGGGCCCACAGTGGTGGTGACTGGGACAAGCTGTCGCTCTCACTTTCCCACTTCAACCTCTTGCCAGTCCGGGGACTCAAACCGGCGACCCACAGGTTACAAGTTTGCTTCACAAACCACTAGGCCACCACTGCCCCAAACTTCTATTCCCTAATGATAAACTTTGAATAAAGGTTGATAGATGGATGCATTTATGTATTTATGGAACCTTAAAGCAACATGTACCCACACTGAGTCCAATTATGTGCTTAATCTGCTCAATTTACTGGAAAGACAGGGCGTAATATTAATTCACACCCTGACACACAAACACTAATGACAGCTCCTCATGCTCTACTGACCAAAACAATACAGTTACTCATTATCTAACCCAGTGCTTCTGAGACTTCAAGGTTAAGCCCTAACAGGGACAGGGGCCAAATCTCTGGTGGGTCACCAGATGACAGGACCGCTAATATGTCTTAATGAGTTTCAGGGCACAGAGTTTGTAAGTGGACTCAGCTGAGCAAGTTCAGGAAATCGTTCAATGTCCAAAATAGGCATATTACTTACTTGGCACTTGCTTACTTGACTTTCTATGGTGTTAGACATTTTCTTGTGTTGCTTAAAAGGCTTTATTAAAGGGAAAGAAATATTGTGACAGACACATTTTCTCAAGCTGTACAATTCAGTCTGATAGTATGTGCATAACTGGCTGGAAATTATATCAGGACTTTACTTAATTTATTAGAAATAGCCTGTCCAAAATTATTCAAACTCATTGATATAGCTTCATAAGAAAAAGTTGCTTCTATGCCATTCCAAGTAGTCCTGGTAATTTCTATGTTCTAGAATCTAGAGGACAGGAAGCCAAACGTGTCCCCATGCACTGGCAAGAACGGTAATGAGAGAGGCCAAGAAGAATCCCAGGAAGACCATCTCAACGCTGTGGTACCAACAGCTCAAGACAAACACTCCAGCAGACCCTGAACAAAGCTGCTCTCCATGGACACCAACCACTAAGGACTTCATTTCTCCTAGACGGACACACAAAAGCTCTAGCCTTTGCACCTGGACAAAGAAGAAAGCGTCTGGTTATCAGTTATGTGGTCTGTTGTGACACAGGAAAGTGGCTTTACCTTGGAGAAAGTAAAGAAGCATTCAAACAAAAGAATACCACCCTCAAGCTTGGAGGTGGGAATATGATGCTTTGCGAGTGTTTTTCAGCCAGTAGGTCAGGCGACCTTGTCAAAGTAACATCATGAGAAAACAGGGCAACATTAAGATTCTACAGGAAAACATCTGGGAGTCGGCAGAAAAAACTTGTCCTTGGGTGGAGGTGAACCTTCCAACAAGACAATGATCTGAAACGTACACTCAAACTAGTCAAGAGACGGTTAAATGAAAACAATATCAATATTTTACAGCCGCCCAGCCTGAGTCCAGACCGGAATCCCATCGAGGATGTGTGGAGGAACTCAAGACCTGAGTGCTGGTAAGGAAAGATTCATAGGAGTGGTCCAGAATCCCAGTGAAGACATGCAGAAAGATTGTTTAATTGATGTGGTGGTAATTAAAGGTTTTGCTGTTAATTATTGAGAGAGGTAATGAATAACTGGACAGAGCATTTTTAGTTAAAATGTTTTTTTGTTTTTTTTTAAATACAGGCTTTCGAGACTGGTTGATTCCCTTTTCTTAGTATTTTTTGGGGAGTTTTTCCCATTTTTATTGCGAGAGCGAGGCAGGGTGAAAGGGGGTATAGAGGAGAGTGACATGCAGCAAAGGGTCTGGAGCTGGACTCAAACTCATGACGCTGCTGGCGACCTGCGTCCACATGGTAACGCCTTAACTCAGCGAGCTAAACGGCGGCCCCGTTGATTCCATTTTCAAATAAAAATTCATTATAAATCAAAATTTGGCATGGGTATACATAAATCAAGGCTGAAGGCTTTAAAAAACAAAGTTGAAAAGTGTGTTAAAAGTTAAGTAGTTAAGTAAACAGAAGAAGGTAGAGGCCGTTCTCGGTTACACTTATCACCCACTTCACAACATCTTTGTGGACCAGAGAAACAGCGGCAGTGGACGGCTCATCTCTCTGTGCTGCTGGACTGAGAGATACAAAAGACCATTCATCCCTACAGCCATTAAGCTTCATAACTCTCTAACCAATGGGAGATGAACTGCCAGACACCTGAATTTAATTTAATGTGAGTTTATTTATTTCATGTTTCTTTTGCCAGACACCTGAATTTCCCTTTGGGGATTAATAAAATATATTCTATTCTATTCTAAACAGAAGAAGTAGTACTGAAAGGACCTATATACAGAATCTGACAACAGCTACACAGCTGAGAGTGTGGTTGTGCAGGATTCTTAGAAATAATTAAAAAATACTATAAAGCATCTGCAAAACAGAATCTTTTTCAAACAAATGTGTGATACAGGACATTATTTTATTTCTTTATTCCTAATCAGTTTCCCCTGTATGTCTTGATCTGCACTTCAGCTGCTCTCTCTGGGTTCCCTCTCTTCAGTTACACCTCTCCTATTCTCCTGCAGCTCCAGCTGTTACCCTTAAGTGACTTTTCATGGTAACTATGGTAGCACACAACACAATGCTGGACTTTTGCTGTCACCATCCTCATTCTCATCATTACCACCTCTGTCAATGTTGGGACTGCAGAGCCTCTCCCAGTCTTCTGGTTTTGTCCTTATTTGCATAATGCAAAGAATAGTGTTGATGCTGAGTGGAGACAAGCTGGCTGAGGTTTCATGCTCAACTGGAAAAGGATCAGCAGATGTGACGCTCAGTAATTTCAAAAATGGAAACATGGTCACTGGAAGGGTGAGAATGTGCGTGCGTCTCTGCTGGTAAGTGTGTCTTGTTTGCTCCCAGGAGTGTTTCATCTCCTCCTGACTACCAGCACTGACAGCAATACCTTTTTTTTTTCTTCTCTTGTAAGTACGAGTGCCTGCCTGTGTGTGTTTGCCCTGGATGACCTACAGAAGTTTTCCCTCTCCACTTCCAGCTTCACGCTTCACTGTCTCCCAGGGTGCTGTTATTGGCAGCCAGCGCCAAAGGGAACAGTTGAGTTAGTAAGGAACAACATACCAAGTGCTATGCATCCAATCTTGAAGGTAAGATTGGAAAGGTTAAGCTATATGACCTGAGATACATGTATTTTACATTTATCCTTCATTAAATCAGTCATTCACATTGTGACTGATGATGCTTTTGTAAGAAGAATGCTGCTGAAAAGGCTCCTTGGGGAAACAGTGAATGTATGCAGACTAATTGCAGTGAGGAATCCATTCAAACCAAAACAGTCCTCTCAAATCTCTCCTTGGAGCCAACAATTTATCATGCATGATCCGTAGTAGAAGACTGGGATTACATGAGGAAATGCTTGGCATGCTGATCTATATACAGCACACAGATAGGAGATGTGTGCATACCTAAATCTGATCCTACAGACTGTAAATAACCTATACCAGTGCTTGCGTAATGAATTCAACTGCAAAAGCAGCGTAGCCAACTTCTATTTACGCATGGTCGCCTCGGACAATTACGGTGCCGCTTCACATTTTTGTGTAATTTCATGCATGTCAGTGTGTGCCGTCATGGGCTGGACTGAAATGTTTAAAAAAAAAACAACACATATTTCTTTTTGATTCACAATCAATCTGAAGATAAAAAACAAAGCTGACCATACTTTAGCGTAGCCAAGAGTAAGAAGCTAACAAGAAGAATAAGGGGGGAAAAATTTTTTATATTAATTATTGAGAGAGTTGTTCGTAAAGGTTTAATCTGACTTTAGCATAAGGGGGGCCCTCACAGGTCATTTACTTAAAAGGTCTGTTAATGTTGGCAGAACAAATGCACACTACAAATACTGTGTATGTCTACCTAAGCTTTAAGGAGTAACTGTACCCAGGCTGATAAACTTGCTTACATTTGCTAACTAGTGGCAACTACATGCCCCAACGTTCACACCCTCTTATCAGGCTGCAGCTGACCTGACATTCACACCGAATAAATGAACAAATGGTGTAACCAAGGTCCTCAGAGGCAAGTCTCGCCACTCGCCAGCTAACTTGGTAACATCCCCAGGCACTTAATTCGGGCTGAGAAGATCAGGTCCCTATCTAAATGGATGGGGAAGAAGTCGTAACGCATAGAAACTGCTTGTATAAAATCGCCAGTCAAATCTAATAGTAATAATAATATAATAATCTAACCTTTATTGATCACCTTGGGGAATTTCCTTCTCTGCATTTGACCCATCCTATTCAAAGTTAACCTTAACTATACATACTAGGAGCAGTGGGCTGCCGCAGTGCAGTGCCCGGGGAGCAGTCAGGGGTTAAGGGCCTTGCTCAAGGGCCCACAGTGGATGTAA